>PVJH01003304.1:63010-145503 GCA_004026705.1 Nesogale talazaci
TGGAGCGCGGTGGGCGGGAGGAGGCGAGGGGCGGGAGCGGGGGCAGCTAGGAGCCGTCGCCGCCGGCCGCTCGGGCTGCGGAGGCGCTGGTCGGGAAGCCGTGGTCCCCCGCCCCACGCCAGGAGGAAGCGGGCCGTAGAGGCGGCTCCCGGGCGGCCAGCGTCCCCATCCCCCGCGCGCCTCGCCCCCCGCGCCGCAGGCCTCGCGGCAGCGGGGCGGGCGCGGGGCGGAGAGAGTTAAGCCTGTGGACGCGCCGTCCCTATCTACTGGGTTAGAGGCCTCCGAGGCTCCTCCTAGGGCGGCGCGGGCGGGCGGGGCCGGGAGCCGGGGAAGGCCTGCCCGGGCGCCGGAGGGAAGCGCGACCTCCCGAATCTGGACTCCACCTCGGGCACCGGAGGGAGGTGGGCGCCGCGCGAGCTCCGGGCCGGACAGGGAGACGGGGATGGAGAGGGGACCGAGAGGGGAAGCGGGGCAGGAAGCCGCTCGCCAGTGATTTCCATGTCAGGAAATTGGAGCCTTGACCCAGCTGAGGGAAAATGGCTGAGAGAAAGGACGAAATCCCCTTTAACATGAACCGCACATCGGGTCAGCAAACAAACAAACAAACAAACAAAACACTCCTGTATTCAAGCATTTACCCTCCCTTTGGGGAGCGTGCGTGTGTGTTTTCACCATGTAAATAGATGGTGGTCTTCAAAATGACACGCTAGAGCGAACCATCTTTGCGGAGCTGGGGAAGGATGGACTTCTTATTAACCCTGTAAAAGGCAATTGACATGTCATGGGGAGGGCGACATCCGATAAGCAGAGTCACCAAGACCCACTCGAGTTTGCTTTCCAATCGGGAGGGGACAATCCCACGGGGGATTGATCACATCCAGGAGGAAGACCCTTGCTTCCTGGCTGCTCTATCCCTGTCAAGGACTGGCCGTGTGCAGAGGCTTCCTGATTCTGCCGGGAGGAGCTGGGGGTGGGGACAGAGACCGAGGCCAGCCAGATCGAGAAGCGGAATCTTTGATGTGGTAAAAAGTGTGAAATTGTTCTCTGCTGATTGTAACTAAGCACATTTAAACCTGCTCGAGTGAGCAAATCTGACACTGGTGGAAGGTTCTGCGGGTGGCAAAGGCCCAGCCCAGGGACGGGTCAAAAGGTTATCGGCAGGACACTGCAATCGGGCAAAGTCTAAGTTCGCACAGTAAGCATGCATGCGCACAGAGCCCCGCTGGCCCAAGGTAGCTGACTGCTCCTGGTGGTGGAAGCAAGGGGAAACGAAGGGTGTTGGAGCGGTCTTGGCAGCGAGTTCAGATGGAGATCTTGGAACACCTGCTTCAGCACCACCAGCGTGGACAGTACCGGTGCCAGTGATCACACCTGGAACAGACCAAGCGATTGAAAGGGCCAGTCAGGGTGCTGTGAAGTAACGATGAAACATACAGCTTTCCTCTAGTTCTTAAAGGCTTCCTTCCCCCAAAAGATCATGGTCCCAATTGTACCTTAGAAATCCCGCTAGACTGGAAGAGGTACACGGTTACAGATGGGAACTGGTAATATGGGGAATCCAGGATAGATAACAGGTAGGTGGAAGGAAGGTAGGGTAGAGAGGGGGAGCTGATTATAGGGATCTATCTACACATAACCTCCTATCTGGAGGACGGACAGCGGAGGAGAGGGCAAGGTGGACATCAGGCAGTGTAAGATATGACATAATAATAATTTATAAAATATCAGAGGTTGGTGAGGGAAGGGGGAGTGGGGAGGGAGCGGAAAAGATGAAAAGCTTATGTCAAGGGCTCAAGTGGAAAAGCAAAGGTTTTGAGAATGATGATGGCAGCAGGCATGCAAAGGTGCTTGGCACAATATATGTATGTATGGAATGTGATAAGCGAGGTACAGGTCCCCCAATAAAATGACTTAAAATGAAAAACAAAAGGTCATAGGGGTGGAGAAGAATGGGTGCTAATTTTTGTTCACCAAGGGTAGGTAGGTAGTCCCACTTATTATCTACTACTATTACTGTTTCTGGAAGGACACCCTTTCCAAAACGACTTGGTTCCTCAATTATTTTACAAAAAGGAAACCACGTTTCACTAATCTGAAGGTAGTTTGCAGTACTGAATACACCGCTCTCTTTAGACACTTACATTCTGTAGGACTGAAGGAATTGTGCATGATCCCTCCCCCTCTCTGGCGTGGAGTGTATTTGATGGCCGTCCCACATCTACTGACATAAAATCATTAAAAACTATTTTAACCCACGACACCTTGCCATTCAATAGATTCCTACTCATATCTCATATCGACTTTCTAGAACTGGATAGAATTGCTCCTTAAGGTTTCTAAGGCTGCAAATTGTCACAGAAGATTGCCACCCCTTTCTCCAGTGGAGCCCAACGACCTTTTCAGTTAGCAGCTGAGTGATTCAGCCATGGTGCCACCAGGACTTATAAAATGGTCTTTAGTCCTTCAGCAGAATGTTTTTGGCTCCCCAATAAGACATCTGGGGACAGCAGTTTGGCATCTTTAGAGTTTCAGTCACATCCGCCATATTATCTTATGCAAGAAATTCTTCCAATAGTTCCTACCAACTCATCCAGTCTTCATTGGAAGGATAGACATCAGGCTAGAGAGAAGGGGTTGGAAATATTGCTGGCCACAGGGGAGGTCTGGGTAGCAGCTAGATTCCAAGTAACTATAGACAGACTGTTGACACAGCCCTGAGTCTCCCATGGTGCCTGTAGTGGTTTTCTCAATTGCCTGCAAACGATTCTCTAACATTGGCGTCGGGCACTGGAGTGTGCATTATCTCACAGGAGCCTCACAACAGGCCTATCCAAGGCTGGCACCTGCTTCTCCCCCCCACTCCATATGACAGTTGGAGACAACCGTTTGCAAGAGATAGTTGGTCATTCTTGATTTCATGTGCATTTTCCTGGCTCCTTGACTCAAAGTGACCTGATAGCCTCCCCTATGTTTAGTTGCCTTTGTATTTCTGTAATGAACTATTTTCGACCTATTTAAAATATGAAAGCTTAAAAAATGCAAACTTCCATGCCGTAAAATGTAGGGAAATTAGCATTATGATAAGCTTGCTATGTTCACGGAGTCAATTTGAAGGCTATGACCCCGTGAGACAGAGGATTACTCTCATAGGACTTCCCAAGCAGTAATCCTTAGGAGGGCATATCTCTGGGTATTACTTCCTGAAAAGGAGCTGAGGAATTTGATCCACTGACCTTTGGGTTTGCGGTGGAACACTCTATCACTCTACCCCTGGAAAGGATATAATTGCTGTAGCCTTTTATTGAAAATAATCTGGTGAATTTATCAAACATTAAACTAACATATCATCTCTCTCTATATGTCATGAATATATATATATATGTATACTGTAATAGTCAACTTTTCTGAGGAAATAAAGACTTTATGGGATAGGCTATATATAAGTGCTCAGCAGGGGGCCTGGTGTCAGAGGGGATTCTGCATGGCTGCTAACCATGAGGTTATCGGTTCAAAATCATCAGTTGCTCTGGAGGAGGAAGATAGGCTTTCTACTCCTGTAAAGAGTTACAGTCTCAGAAACCAGTAAGAGCAGTTCTACCCTGTCTTACAGAGTCACCTATGAGCAGAGCAGACTCCATGGCAATAAGTTGAAATGTGTGTGTGTATTTTTTGTAATCATGTTTGTAAAAAGAACCCAACCAAGCAAAAATGAAATGTCAACCACTGAAGAAGTGATGGAATAAATGACTGTATTCTACACTTTAGAGTGTTATGTGACTATTCCAGTAATAAGTTGTTTTATGTTGCATTAGCAATTACATAAGCTTAAATGTGTCAACGATAAAAGATGGTGTGACGAGTAAACTGGAGATGCAGAGACAGATCTCCTTGGCTTGTTTGTTCACTGCCGTTTCTCCAGTGTGCACAGACAGAACTTGTATCTTTCCATCATGATCATATATGAATTCTTCAATCTTTCAAAAAGTAATCTGGCCCACCTATCAAAAGATATACCCTCTGGGGTCTTAAAAGCTTGAAAGTAAATAAGCAGCCACCTAGCTCAGAAGCAACAAAGCCCACGTGGAAGAAGCACACCAGCCTGTGTGACCACGAGGTGTCGAAGAGATCTGGTATCAGGTCAGGCATCAAGGAACTAAAAATTATATCATTATAAATGAGGGGGAGTACAGATTAGGGACCCAAAGCCCATCATTAGGTGAAGCGACATCCCTTTACAGAGGGGTTGCAGGGAGGAGATGAACCTGTCAAGGTACAGTGTAGTAACAATGAAATCTGAAACTTTCCTCTAGTTCTCAAATGCTTCCTCCCACCCACTATCATGACACCAATTCTACCTGAAAAATCCAGCTAGACCAGGAGATGTACACTGAAGTCAGAAACATGGGGAATTTAGGATAGATGATCCCTTCAGGACTCATAGTGGGACTGGTGATACCGGGATGGTGAAGGAATGGTGAAGTAGAAAGGGGAACCAATCTCAGGGATCTACATATAACCTCCTCTATGGGGTACAGACAACAGGGAAGTGAGTCAAGGGACACATCGGACAGTGTCTGATATGGAAAAGTAATTACAATTTGTAAATTATTAAGAGTTCATAGGGGAGGGGGCAGAGGGAAGGGAGGGAAAATATGGGGAGCTGGTACTGGGGTCCTAAGTGGAGGAAGGATGTTTTGAGAGTCATGATGATAACAAGTGTGCAAATGTAGCCTGCATACAAATGATGTATCTATTGGTTGTGATGGGAGTTGTATGAGGCCCCAATAAAATGATTTATTTTTAAAAAGGAGGGGGAAAGAGCTTATAGCAAGTAAAAAAATATATGGAAATGAAGATGGCAACATGTATACAAATATGCTTAATGCAAATGATGTGTGGAATGTTACAAGAGCTGTAAGAGCCCACAACAAACATATTGGGAAAAAAAGTAATTTGTTAGCTCCACAAGAATGTATTTGCACTCTCCTTCAGGGGAACCATCCATTATCCTTATCAGAAAGAAGTGGGTTCTCCTCAGGGTGGGGCAGGCGACAAGGCCTGATTGCCTTAGACGGCTGACAGGCTTCAGGCAGATAACCTTTAAGCAATTGACCTCCAAGTGACCATGTGTTGGCAAACAGCACATTAGGTTTGACCTATATTACAGGGGACATCCTGGGGAATAACTTTTCTGTTTACCACAGGCCTGGAACTGAGCTCAACCCTGTGTGCTTGTTTTTCAGTCAAACAGCACTGTTGTGAGCTGTCACTGAGTCACCTGTTCATCAACCTGTTCTGGATCATATGGACCCTAGGGGCAATAAAATAAAACACTGTCTAGTCCTGATCATTGTTTGAGTTCATTGTCACAGTCATTGTGTCCGTTCATCTTGTGGAAAGCCCTCTTCTTTTTCACTGACCCTATATGTTACCAAGCACATTGTTCTTTGACAGGGGCTGGTCCTTCCCCTTTACCAGGCCTGCTCATGTGATCCTATTCAGAGCAGTTAGCAGTGGTAGCTGGGCACCATCTAGTTCTTCTGGTCTCAGGATGTGAAGGCTTTTAGGCCCTCATGGTTTGTTAGTCTATTAGAATAACAATTTCTATGCAAGCTTGATTTTCTTCATTCTTCTTTGCTTTGGACTGGTCGCTTTTTTGCTTTTTGTTGTCTCTGGATCCTGCATTTGGCTCATGAGCATTTTTGGAATGAAAGCATTACTAAGTGCAAAAGCAAAAGGAACATTTCTCATTACTGATTAAACACACAGTACTAAATATGAAGTAGAACTGGCTTGTGCTTGCAACACAGACACTAATTACAAGTTATGAGACCATGCACAAACTACTTAGTTTCTCAGTCTCAATTTTCTCACTTTAAAATGGTGAAAATGACCGCATCATGAATGCTGACAGAACTAAATGAGATTGTGTAAAACACACAAATGTATCTGTCATAATTTTATTTCAAAATGTACTTGCTTGTATTTTTAGAAAAATTATTGTGCTAAAATATATGTATCCCAAATGTTACCTATTTAAACATTTGCAACCCAGGAACATTATGTTCACACATTATACACCCCTTACTGCTCTTCATGTCAAAAGGGTTTTCATCAGCCTAAAAAAGAAAATTGATATCCCATATTCCTCTCTCCTCGGTCCCTATAATCCACATCCATTGATTCTAATAACGATGGTACAGGATAGAGTAGAACTGCATCATTGGGCCTTGGAGCTTTCATCCTTATGGAAGCAGGGTAATATATCTTTTTCCAGTAGCAAGGATGGTGAGTTTGAACAACTGATCTTTCAGTTAACAACCCAGAGCTTAACCATGGTACCACCATGACAGTTTCTACTGACTCCTAATAACTTTGCGGTCCAGATATTTGCCTATTCATCTAAGTAGAAGCAAACAACATTTGTCCTTTTTTGCTTGATTTATTTCATTTAGTATAATGGTTTTGAGATTCCTCTGCGAGGTAGCTTGTATCAGAGCCTCCTTTCTATCGATAGCTGAATGGGATTTCATCATGTGTGCATAGATCACACTCATTTATCCATTCACTATGGCGGACCTCGGATTGTTTCTACCTTTTAGCTATCGTGAGTAGTATGGCAATGAACTTTGGTGTACAAGTATGTGTCTTTCAGTTCTTGTGTGTCTAAATCCAGGATTGAAATTGCCGAGTCATGTGATGATTTATGGTGGATTTTTTAAGGAACTGGCACTGCTTCCCATACTAGCTGCATTTGCATTCCCACAGCAACGGAGGAGAGTTCTAGTAAAGCCAAATCTTGTTAGTTTCCTAATAATAGCTATACGAAAACCAAACTCACTGCCATGACATTGATTCTGACTCAAAACAGCATTGCAGGACAGGGTAGAATTACCCTTTATGGTTAATATTATGAATCTTTACCAACTCAAGCTGCCATGCTTTTCTCCCTGAGAGGACCAATTGGGTTTAAAACCACTGACCCTGCTGTTAGCAGCAGATTGCTTTAACTACTACATCACGAAGTTTCCAATGGCCATGCAGGTAGACGTGCAGTGGCATCTTATTCATTGTAGCTTTGATTGATATTACTGCTCTATATTTTCGTGGGCCTAGCACGTCCAGATTTGTTGTAGATCAATTATCTCAGATTGATGACCTTAACTGTTGTCTATTAACAGGGCAACCATTATGGCAACCCTTTGGGAAATTAGGAGATGGGACTGTCTGAAAAAGGACTTGACAGAGGAGTGAGGGTAAGGACAACTCGCTGTTCACTCTCCTAGTCTCTGTGCTGAATTCATAGCACCACAATCCAAACTCACTGCCGTCAAGCGCTTGCTGATGCATTGTGGCTCTATGGATAGACCCCAGAGAAGAGTGAGCCTGTGGGTTTCCAAGGAGCAGAAACCTGTGGGTGTATGGGAATAGAAAGCCTCACTTTCATCTGGGGAGTGGCTGGCGGCTTCAAACTGCTGCAGTTAGTGGCCCAACAGGTATCTCACTGTGCTACCAGGGAGAGATATTGGACTCCCCCCACCTCCTTCTAGTCCACGTTCAAGTAGTTTAAGCTCTGCATGCATTATTTCCATATTTTATTGAAAAATCACTGTCAGTGATTGAGAATGTGTTGGACTCCTTTCCTTTTTCTGCTACAAGATGCCTTAGCCTCAGGTGGCTCAGCCAGCATACTTCCAATTTATAGCCGTGCGTCCATCTTGATTTGATTTTCTAGATTCCAGGAAAAAGCAATCTTCCAGAGACCAGGTCCTCCCTTAGACTCAAAGGAATTTGTAGCCATGGTGACGAGAACGAGGCTTCCTGTTTGTCTGCTGGACTCCTAGGGGACTCTGGTTACTCCTCATGTACTCACTGTACTCACTGTGCTGCTGGGAGCGAGCGGCACTCACTGATGAGAACCGACGTCAGCTAAGGTCAGCTCTCACTTGCATCAGTTCTGCACAAAACTGAGCACGGAGTTTACAATCCAAGTAAGCATTTTCTGCTTCCTGACTTTGCTGTTGCATGTGGAAAGTAAGACAGCAAAACTCACATTCTTTCCACAAATATAAGCAGTTAAAATTAGATTCCACATAGATGGTTTCCTCTTTTTCCTGTTGATTCTGCTATTTTATGAGGCCGTCCAATTAGGGTGACTGTGTTAGTCCAGATATACTAGAGAAACAAATTCATAGATGTGTATATATGGGATGGTTTATATACAAGAGGAATGGAACATTGAGAAAGCATCCCAACCCAGTTCAGGTCAAAGTCTTAAGTCCGATATTAGCCCCTATGTCCGATCCCAGTCTATAAAGTCTCTTTCTGACTCATGAAGTCACAGGTCAGTGGGTGCAGAATCCCAGTGCTGGCAGGGGTGTCCATATGGCTTCTCCAGCTTCAGAGGTCTGGTTCCATCAGGGTAAGGTCATGTGGCTCCTTCTCCAGCTCCTCTAGCTCTTCGGACGCTGCCATCTTGTCTTGTCTGTAGTCTGTCGTCTCGGAGACTGACTCCCAACAACTGGGGAGATGGCCTCTCATCTCCAGGAGGGAAATATCTCGAGATTTCTCAGAAGTCTCAGGAGAAAGCCATGCCCACACAGAGGCCTCATTGGCTACTCAATGGCTATCTCCAGATTAACAGGCTAGATCCCACCCCTACATCTCAATCATGAAATTGACATCTTGAATACACGACCCCCACAATGATTAGGAGTCCCAGTAGATTCAACATCAATGGAGTTGGGTTTATTTTGCGGGGTAGGGGATGTATGGTTAGGGTTCTATAAAGAAAAACAAACATTCCTATGTATAAATATCTGTCTTCAATGTCGCCACCATGCTGATAATGTGACAATTACATCATCTCCTGTCAATTTGAGTGAAGAGGTGGAGTTTAGCCTGTCAGTCAGAGCGCAGCTTGATGACCTCATTTGGAGGCATGATGGAGATAAATTGTTCACTGGAAGCCAGACCCAGTCTCTCTGTCTTCCCTTCCCTTCTGTTGAGACACGTAGAGAGCTGGAGGAGACATGTGGAGATGCACAACATTGTGGAGATGCTTCCCCTGTCACTGGATCCATCCACTGGCCTGTGATCTTTCTGGATTTGGCATCAATCCATGTGCTACGTGAGCCTAATTTGTATACTGGTATTGGACATATGAATTAACATCGGATTTATGGTCTTGATCTGGACTGAACTGGAACGTTTTCTCAATAAACAATTGCTCTGTTATATAGAACTCTCTTTTATACATATACAAATATTCTTGGCTTTGTTTCTCTAGTCAACCCGAACTAACGGAGATACATTCTCCATTTTATGGCTCGAGGCCTCTTGATCTCTCTAAGCTCTAGATTCAAATAACTAGTGTCTGACAATATTTTTCACCCAGGCATCTAAAAGGGATATTAACTATCTCCACCTTAATGTGCCTAAAAGAAAACTCTATCTCATCCCCCCTGTAAGTAGAATGCTTTTCCAACAGGGATGCACATCACTAAAACAGACAACAACAAAGATGCAAAAGCAAATGCTTGCCAGGGAGTCGACTCTGACTCCTAAAGATCGCGTACGTGTCTGAAAAGGATGGTGTGTACCGAGCTTTCCATAGATAATGTTGAAAAGTAGATTGCCTGGCCTTTTTTTCCTGAGGCGTGTTAGTCGGGGTTGACTAGAAAACCAAATTTATAGACACTCATATGCGTATAAGACAGGTTTATATACAAGAGCAATTGAATAATGAGAAAACATCCCAGCCCAGTTTAGATCAAGTCCATAAGTCTGGTATTAGCCCATCTGTCGGATTCCATTCCTTAAAGGCCTCTTCAGACTCATGAAACACATGCAATGATGCTGAATGCAGGCTGATCACGGGCCAGTGGGTGGGAAGTCTTGTGGATCCAGTGGCAGCAGTGTACACATCTCAGCGCTGGCAAGGATCTCCACATGGTTCCTTCTGCTCTGAGGCTCTGGCTGCTATCAGCCTGTCTCCATGGGGCTTGGCAACAAGAATGTCTTGCAGGTTCTGAGGGTGTGTCCTGCCTCCAATGAACTATTTGTCTCCTTAATGCCTCCAAATGAAGTCATCAAGCTATTACCCGATTGACAGGACAAACTCTGCTCCTACACTCATAAGTCTCAAATTGACAACTGATTATGTAACTACTACGCTTGGCACCTCTGGATGGACTCAAATGGCCAACTTTGGGGTTAGCAGCCAAGACAGCTGCTTGCACCACCCCAGGATTCCAAGATTATGGTAAATCTACTAGTCTGTGTGCAGCAATACTTTGCTAAAGTTATGTACTTCTGTAGTTGGCAGCACTGGACAGTCAATATCAGAGGAAGCCAGCCTCCGCTACATACATTACGGATTCAATAGATGCAGTTGTACAGCAATAATTATTAACTTTTATAGTAAAGTTATAGAGAGCACGAGAAAGAAAGGAATAATAAGAGGCAGACACATTTCAATGGCAGCATGCTCACCTCAGTCCATCAGATGGTGCACGTGGAGAGAGAGCAAGAATGGGGGGATGGGAAGACATGAGGGAGAGGAGGTGAGAGCATCCACCACAGAGGGGCACGCTTTATTGTGCCCAAGCCTTATATACCCTTTGGCACCATGCAGGGCCCCTAATTACAAGTAAGAACACACGTCATAGGAAAGGATTGTGCTATAGATACACATTATAGGAAGTGTGGGGTCTCCATGTGACAAGATGGGTGGACCGAAGCTTCCTGATGGCAGGAAACTTTAGCTAAAGCTTTCCGGGGGCGTGACCCATGTTCTAACAGCAGGGGAGTTAGCCCTATCTATTGTGCGAGGCAAAGGCCTGTTAGCTGGAGACTTTATGGAGAATATCCTACTTTTGTCTTCTACACAAAATGCTGGTAAATGGTTGTGAGTATTTGTTTGATATTTTAGAGTATATATAATTGTGGAAACGTTCTAATTTTACCCAACAAGTTAACTGCAAGATGAGTGGTTCAAACCTACCAGTAGGTCTATGAGAAAAATATGAGGCTGTGTGCTCCCATGAAGATTTACAGTCCTGAAAACCCTACATAGAGGTGTTGCGAGTCAGAATCATCTGGAAGAGTGGCAGTGGGATGGATGCAGGCAGTCTATGAAAGCAACTTCCCTCATCTCTTTTCCTGCACCATGAGACTATTTCCATGATAAAGGTATTTTCTACCTGGGACTTTTCTTTATAAACGGTTCACACCCAATCCAAATATCATACAATTTAATCATTCAATCATGTCAAGAATTTTGGTGCAATCATTGCCACTATCAATTTTAGAACATTTTTACCTTGTACTGCTATTAGTTCCTGCCATAACCTTTTGGCACCATTAATCTAGTTATAGTTTTTGTAGACTCACTCATCTTGGGTTCATAGACTTATAAACATACAATATACAAAACAAAGAGTGGAAAAGGTAGCAACAATAACAAAATAAAACAGAGAAACAAACCCAGTTGGAAAGCAACAGAAACC
Organism: Nesogale talazaci; assembly: GCA_004026705.1. NCBI lineage: Eukaryota > Metazoa > Chordata > Mammalia > Afrosoricida > Tenrecidae > Nesogale > Nesogale talazaci. The sequence goes on from PVJH01003304.1 coordinate 74,521, forward strand.
ATTAAAAATTAGAACAACTTTAAAATGGGTCAACAGAGAGATCAAATGACAAAGTGTAAGATTTAAACCTAGTTATATTTGTTGTCATCTGTTTCCCAATGTGTTCTGTATGACAGAAAAGCTAGTCATATCCCCCAGGCTTTTTTTGTGAAGCATTAACTCCCCACTCACCCCTTCCCCCAGCCAGTGGTAATCTACTTTTGTGTCTATTCTAGATAATTACTATAAGAGGGTCCTGTAGTGTTAATTCTTTGTGTCTGATTTATTTCACTTGGCATACTGTTTTCAAGGATCTTCTATGTGGTAGCTTCTATTAAGAATCTCATTACTGGAGAGATGAATAGTATCCCAGTGTATACATAATACCACATTTTGATTATACGTCATTTGGTTTTACAGTTGGTTTATTTCCATATTTTGATTCCATCTTTTTGTTTGATCCTGTGAACTTTGGTGTGCAGATATCTGCTTGAGTCTCTACTTTCAAGTGTTTTATTTTTTGTATGAGTATATACCTAAGAGTAGAATTGTGTGCCCGGACAGTAAATAGTTCTCTATTGAACTTTTGGGGGGGAGACAGAAGAAGAGGTCTCCTTCTGCAATACTTGCACATTGAAATAAGAGGAGGTGGCTCCAAACATCTAAGGAGAAGTAGGCAGAGATGATAGGGTGTCAACCAGTCCTTGGGAGCCTGCACAGGCATTCCCAGAAGGATCTCAGAGCAACTTCTGGGCAGACAATAGGACTAAGTCCCTACAGAGAAATGAGCACAATTGTCAACAATGGAAAGCTACTGACCCCAGAGACCCACCCACAGTCATGAGCCATGAGAGGCTGTGATGTGAGGATAAGCCCTTCAGATATTAGAAAGCCAAGGTCAGGTGGGTGAGGTCCCACAGGAAGCCACAGGAAACACACTCTCTCATGCTGGCCTTGTCCCAAGAGCAAGTTCAGGAAGTTGTGCCATTGTATAGTTCCCTAGGTGAGTCTGAATTGTGGGGAGAGTGTGAGGGGCTGATGGATAAAATAGAGTTGGCTTAATGATATGTTGAAGTTCTCACAGTGTCCCTGTGAAGGTGACCTGACCTGGAAAAGAAGGTCCTTATTTGAAGATGCTAAATGACATCACACCAGAGGTAGATAGGCCTTAGGCTCTTCTGAGTGGTGTTTTTTCTTAATTCTCTAACCTGAGTGGTATCTTATAAAGAGATAGAACAGAGACGAAGCAGGAGCCACACACACAAGATGCTACATGAAGATACATCTACAAGTAGCAAAGGAACATCAGAAATTGCTGGCAACTTCTAATGGCTGGGAAAGGCAGGGGCGAGCTCTACTCTGAGTATCTCAGAAAGAACCCACGCCTGGGATGTTTTGGTTTGGACTTCTGCTCTCCTGAACCACGGAATGATAAACTTCTGTTCTAACCTCCACCTCCCACCACAACGGTTATTTCATTTCTTAACATTAAATGTGTAGGTAATTCACTGTACTTAAAAAAAGATCTCAACTGACTGACATGGGTTGATATAAACTTTAAAAGCATGCTAGAGATCTCTTAGTTGGTCAAGAAGCTTTTTCTTCTTTCTTTCTTTTAGAAGAGAGTTGATTATTTGAGAACATGCCTTTTAAGCAGTTTTTACATGTTCATTTTAAGGCAATTCTTCTTTTTAAAGAATTAGTTGTAATTATTTCTGCCTCCCTCTAAGTTAATAGAGGCATTGCTCTCTCTGCCCTTCTGATCCTTCCCTTGGTCACTATCAAAAGGTTTCTGTCAATGTGAAAACTATTCCTGACTTTTGAGACTCGTGGGCCGTTCCTGCCTTTTTTGCTTGTATGTGTGATTGACTCTCTCTCTTCACCCCCGATGTGCCCCAGGCTTATCTATAGTATGAACTACTTGGAAGATTCCTCATTATTCCTTAAGGTTGCATTGTATCCATGGTGCATCCATTGTGTATCCCCACGATGGGGGGTTATCCAGTCTTCTTCCATTGATGACATTTAGCTTTTTTTCCATCCTCTTGGTTTGATTAGTATGTGTACATGTTTACCTTTTTCGAGCAATCACTAGCCGCACCGTTTAACATTCCAGCATCACTAGCAGCACAGTTTAACATGCCAGCAGGGCGCCAGCATTCCAGTTTCTCTACCACCTCACTACGCTGAGTATTTTTCCTTTCCTGACAATATCCATCTTAGTAGGTGTGCATGGCATCCCACTGTGCTTTTGCCTGTCCGGATATGTGCAAAAAGGCTGGAGAAGTCTGTCTGCTCTGAGAGGGTCTTCGGACAAAGCTCTGCATGCATGCAGTCTTTCAGCTGTAACTCACAAAGCCTGAATCCTAGCACTAAAGCTGAGATTTTTACTTAGAGGCTTCATTGGTATTTTCCTGATGACTACATAAGCGGTCATAGGAAAAAGTGTGTCTATGGTCCGAAAAATACGGTAATTGACAATCTTTGGATTGTGGATTTTGGTGTGCTTCTTGTTTTGATTTATCTGATTTTTCCTTTATGCTCAAGTCTTTGGTGTCATATATAAGAGTTCTGAAGTTTATCCCTATACTTCTCTTCAAGAGTTTTGAGTTATTTGTGTGTGCGTGTGTGTTTATGATGTGAGGTATAGGTCCAACTTCTTTTGGGTATGGAGTTTCAGTTGCACCATTAGTTTCAACTAGCACCATTCGTTGAAAATTCCATTGGTCCTTCTTGAATGGATTTGGCACTCTTGTTTCACATCAGCTGGCCATCCAGATATGCAAACGCTCAATTCTGTTTTACTTCTTTTATGGTCTGTCTTTATGTCATTATTTTGATAGCTGAAGATGTGTAATACAGTTCCAAGTGGGAAAACGTGAGTCATCCTACTTCCTTATTCTTTTCTTCAAGATTATTTTGGCTACTCGGATTTCCTGAAATTTCATATGAATTTAAGAATTGATTTTTCCTTTTTTTTCTCTCTCTCAAAGATGGCTTTTGGAAATTTAGCAGGGATTGTGTTTAGTCTGTAGATCAGTCAACAATACTGAACCTTCCAATCCATGATCGTGAAATGTCTTCTGATGTATTCTCTCAGCAATGCTTTTCAGTCATTAATGTCAAGACTTTCACCTCCTTGGCTATTTCTAGGTATTTTAATTTTAATTAAAAAATTTGGGGGGCATTTTAATTTTTAGTTGATATTGTAAGTGGAACTGTTTTTGTAACATCCTTTTCATCTTGCTCATGGCTGGAGTGTAAAAACTCAACTGATTCTGCTGTGTTATCTTCATACTATCCTTAAACTCTAATAGCTTACTTGTGGATTCCTTGGGATTTTCTATATATCAGATCATGTCTTCTGGAAATAAGTGATTATGTTACTTCTTCCTTTTTCTTTCCTACTTTGGTTACAGCTCCCAGTACTATGTTAATAGTAGTGGTGGAAATGGAGCGACCTTGTCCTACTCGGATCCAGGGTTTTTCCGTAAGTGTCCATTACCGCAGTGTGACATTTGCCTCATTTTCCGGGTTCTGCCTGTCTGTTTTAATTTTGTGAGCGTGCGTGTGGTGTTGTGGTTGGTGGGTGTTGTAGACTCGGGCCCAGCTGCCTCCGAGTGACCCTGCATGTGGCAGACTGTCTGGACAGGTGCCACTCCTCACCATTGTTGTTCTGCTGGAGGCCCTGGTTGAAGCCAATCCATCTCTCGGAGGGACTTTCTCTTTCTCTATGGCCCTGCCCTTGACCAAGTCAGATGCTGTCTGCGGCTGACCCCGCACTGACAGACTGACTCTTCAAATCCTCACAGTGACCCTTCAGAAGAAAGACCTGGAGGGACCTCTGTGGGACATAGCACCGAAGCTCCCCAGGAAGTGTAGTTTGACTTTGAAACAAACAGGATTGCCTTGAGCTGACTTGAAGGCAATGAGGGTTTTTGGAGTGTGTGTGTGTGTTTGCTTTCCCAAAGTAGGGGCCAGTGAAGGCTTGTTATTATTATTATTATTATTATTATTATTATTATTATTATTGGGCCAGCAGTAGAAATAGTACAAACAAAAATATGTGGAGGTGGGATTGAACGCAATGAGTCTGCTAGACCTGTCATCACTGAACACCCTTGCCATGCGAGTCAAGTTCTGCTCTCTCCGTATAATACAGCATATCACCAGAGAGGCAACGTACTACTCACAGTGACCCATCACAGGGATGGTGTGATGGAGAACTGTCCCCGTGGGATTCCAAGGCGGTAACTCTTTACGAGAGTCGAAAGTCTTATCTTTGTCCCATGGAGCGGCCTGTGGTTTAGAACTGCTGACCTTGCAGGGCTCCTCCCGCTCCTCCCTAGACATAATAACCTTGTCTAATCTTACAAAAGGCCTAACTGTAGAGTCCATGAACCAGATGGTCATTTTTAATGAGCTCATGAAAATTTTTTCGGGGTACAGCTAGAGTTCTGTGATTAATGATAAAGTCAACAAGGAAAGTAGGAATGCTTGGGTATTTTCCATGCCCCACTTCTCCCACCGTGCACCCACCCGCCAACCTTCTCAGATGCCTGGACACCCTCACTCTGGAACAGAAGGCACAATCTCAGTCACTTCCCTGCATGAACAGCAGATATCTGTGGGCATCAGGACATTCCAGAACTCGTAAATCACACCATGCAATGAAGTGATGGGCTGAAAATGATGCCTGGCCTGGTGCCAAGCTTCCATCAGGATCAGGCGGTGGGCTTGGCAGGGTGACCATTAGCTTCTTATTTTTACAAGATGTCATCTCAAATAATCACAGGACTTGTCAGGCTGACAAGTAAGAAGCCATCTGAAGCGGCATAGATGGTGCATCAGGAAGGATCATTAGGTGACGGATTGAAAGACAAAGCACAATTCCCAAAGGTCACATTGCCGCCTGCACTCGAAAACAGCATGCTGTTTGAAAAGAGATTGAGCTGTGTGATCGAGGAGAGGGCAGGGAGTCATTACATAAGCAGGTTAGGAAGCCGCCAATAAACTTTTATTTTTTCAAGAAGGCATGTGGCCATGAAATCATTAGAGTCAAAAACTCTGACCAGTGTATTATGAAAAATACTGAGCAGGGAATTTTTCCCCCTTCCTTGACTAGTTCCATATGTGACACACAGACATTCCAAAGGCTGGAATTAAGTCTCGGCTACAGGGAGAGAGTGTCTGAGCCGAGCATGTACTGGGCAGTGGGCCAAGGAAGTGGGTCATGAGTCTGAGCATACGGGTCTTGTGAGCAGCAATGTGGGAGGGGTCAGTAGTGTTTAAGGTAGGTACTGTGGATGTGTAGCCAAGCTCCCCAACAGTAGTCTTTTTTCAAAGATAATCCATTGATGACTTCAGAGTCTCGAGGGGTCTGGAGTCCGGGAGTGTCCAGCCAGGAGTTCTGTCTCAGGTTCCTCTGGACGGCGGTGGTGTTCAAGTTCCTGGCTGGGGCTGCAGCCATTGTGAAGCTTCACTTGGGTCCGCTCTCAAGCTGACTCACCTGGGTGCTGGCAGCTTTTGGTTCCTCACTGATGGTTCCTCAATTCTTTGTCACTTGGGTTTCTCTACGGGGCTGCTCATGACATGGTAGAGAAGAAAGAGGTGGAAAAAGAGCAGGTGCTCTGGAGGGAAATCACCATCGTTGTAACCTCAGTTTGGCAGTGACGTACCGCCACGATTGATCCCATGGTTGTTACACTGGGGAGGGAGTGGATTCTAGGAGGTGGGGGCCCTCCGGGGTCCACCAGGAGTCTGGCACTGCGCATACAAAAGCTTTTGGGAGCACGCCCTTCCTAGGAGGCGTCCCGGGGTGGTACCCTTGGCTCCCTCCTCGGCTGCTAATCGAGAGTTTGGAGGTGTGAGCCCCTCGAAGGGGTCTTGGAAGAGCAGTCTGGGATCTGCTTTCAAGGACAGGCCACCAAGTACTTCACGGCGCCAGCTATGCTCTGACAAACATGAGCTCAGCTGGACAGCCGCTGTTTTCCTCCCTAGGAAATGTCAGGTGAAGTCTGAAATCTCCCCAGTAAGACAATGCGGAAGCATGGGCACGATTTTATTTAAAGAAACCATAAGGTTGTGAACACTGCACTCTTCAATTCAACTCACAGAGACCCTGCTGTGACAGAGGAGACCTGCCCTTCTGGGTTGATTTCTTTCCTTTTTTAAGAAATGCTTTTATTGAGAGCTCTTATAATAATCCATACATCAATTGTGTCAAGTATATTTGTACATAAGTTGCCATCATCATTTTCTTTTTTTAATTTTAGGCCTCACTGCCCTCTGGTAGGAGTGGGAGGCCCAGCCTTGCTGCTGCTGGATTTGAACCGCCAAGCCAGGAGGCCGCAGTCCCGCACTCAACCACTACGCTACCGGGGCTCAGCCTCCATCATCATTTTCAAAGCAGTTTTTTTCTCTACGTGATCCCTCTTCCCTCCCTTCCCCTCCCACCGTCATGCCCCCTGATAAATGACACCTTATTATTATTTTCATATCTTACCGTCTCCCTTCACCCCCATGTAGGATGTGCATCCTCACCCCTGTGGGTCTCTCAGGATATAATTCTCATGGAAGCAGAAACTCTCAACCTCCTCTCACAGGGAAGCTTGTGGGTTTGAACTGCTGAGCTTGTGTTACATAGCCCAATGTGTCCCCCAGTCAGCCACCCTGTAAAGCAGGGGTCAGTGAATGACAGCCCTCGGGCCAAAGGGAACTATGTTTTCTATAACCTTGGGCTCAGGATGGTGACTGTTCCCTGTGCCCCCCACAAGTTTTGAATGGCCTGGGGGAAAAAAATCAAAAGAATACTTCGCGACATGTGAAAAGTGAGTGAAATTCAAGTTCCAGTGTCCAGACGTGAAGCTTTATGGGGCTGTAGCAATACCCTACACCCTTTGTTCCAGGTGTCGTCGATGCTAAAGTCGCAACCTGGAGCTGCTACAGAGAGTGCCTAGGTTTGCTCTCTCACCCTCTGCATACACGTGCCTACCACTGATTAAAAAAAAATGGAACATTTTACTCTTGATAGTAGAATATAGCCTCAAAAAAATCTCTCATTGCCATCTGGTTGATGCCCACTCACCGAGACGCTTGAGGACTGAGTGGAATCGCCCCTGTGAGTTGCAGAGACTGTCATTCTTTCTGGGAGTAGAAAGTCTTACCTTTCTCCCAGGGTGGTTTTGAACTGTGGACCTTGCAGCTAACAGCTCAACTCCTCATCCCTTATGCCACCAAGGTGTATTGAATGTCTTCTATGAATTAATAGTCATATAATAAAATATCAAAATTATGTTGAATTTTGCAAGTTCTCTAATAGTGCCGAACGGTGTATCGCATTCAGATACTCAATGATCAGTGTGCCTGGATAGTGGGAGACATGACCAAACACCGTCTTGTCTGCAACAAATCCTCAAATTGACATCGATTTAGCATAATCCCTGAGCTGTCTGCAGTCAGGTATTGGCCCCTTGTCCCACCGGGGGAGGGTGTGCAGACTAAGCAGTAGACAGGGATCATTGGGGGCCAACTTGGAATCTGACCATGGCCAGTACAAACACGCTTGTTAGGACTGTGTCCCCTAACAGTGAAGGCAGTTCTGTACGGCACTCAAAGACCACTGCACGCTGGAGTCGACTCCGTGACAAGGACGGTGAAGGAAGGAGTGCAGGTAGTGTAGCCTGAGCTGTTTATTGCTCCTCGGGAGAAAGGCAAGGTTTTCTGCACCTGTAAAGAACGGCAGAATCAGAAACCCAAAGGGACAGTTTTATTCTGCCTCTTAGGGTTGTTGTCAGTCAGAGTTGACTGAACAGCAATGAGTTACAAAAAATAAATTTTTTTTTAAGTTCAAGGGCAGCCTGAGGTCTATAAGTGAAGGATGGCTTTTATAACAGCAGAAACACCCCTCCTCATCTGCACTGGGCGGCTGGCCCCAGTTCCTAGGCTTGTAGTGAGTGGGCTTCTCCTGCAGCCTGTTATTCTTGCTGACCGCCACTTGGGTGAAAATGCAGTTGGAAATTGAGTCCACAGTTTGCACTGCGGGGAGGGGGGGCGGGTTACCACGGTTTATGTGCATTTGGGTGGTCTGCTTGCATGCCGTGAGCTTTCCAGTACCCTTCTAATGATTACATCAGGCTTGGATGGCACAAGCAGCTTAGAATCTGCTGCAAACCTGAAGCTTAGCCGCGTGAGTCCGAGACTCCATTGGCCCACAGTACTTTGCTCGGGATTCCTGGACCTCATGCTCCTTTTGTTTCCATGTAGCGACTCTGTTAGAATTCATGATGAATTAATAAACCCTCGCTGCTTCCCTTGAGATGTTCAAATGAACCCATCTCCACTGGAAGATAGAACTCACTGAACAATACTTGCTGCTGGAATGTGTATGCATGCTGTGCTGCAAAGAGGCCAATCTGAGAATCAGGTGACCTATCTCATTGCCCACAGTGCCCCCAGAAGACCCTTTCTCCATGCCCTGTTGCTCGAGGCAGATTTCGATGGGCAAGGTCCATTCTATATTCCTGATAAAATCAAACTAAAATCACTGTGATTGAGCCAATGCCGATTCATGATGACCCTCAAGGACAGAGTAGAACCACCTCTGTGAGTTTCAGAGACTGTCACTCTTTATGGGAAAAGAAAGTCCTAACTTTTCCCCTTGCTGGGGCCGGTGGTTTTGAACTGCTGACCTTGCAGTTCGTGTAGCGACCCAACTTGCAAGCACTACATCACCAAGGCTCCGGGGGTGATAGTGTTAGGTTTCTGGAGTAGGTAATTCCTTGCTTCTTTGCTTTGAACGCTGAAGGAATTTATGCCGAATTTGATCCAAGTGGGTTTTTATGAAAGACAAGTTTCAGGATGTACAGTCTCAAAGGGGTATATGTTATTTCTGGAAAGCTTGTCAGGTCTTGCAGAAGCCATGGTGGGGTTCCCAACCTGGCACAAACAACCACATGGAAAAGAACACCCATGTGTGCGAAACTGGGCGGGGGTGGGGATATCAGGAGGCCAGACCCCCAAGACCTCTAGAGGCTATGAGCATGTGGGCCGAGAGGCTGGGGGCTCCACCCAAGTAAATCTGGAGCAGACACATGGGCACCCACATGTCAGAAGGAGACCCTCACCCTCCATCTGCCTCTGACAGGATCAGGGTAGGAAAGGGTCAGGCCTTCCCAAGGTATGGTTGATGATATTAGTTTACCCCATTGGCTGAGTTAAACCCACCTGGTGATGTCATGTGCCTGGGCCTAGTTTGGTGCCCAGGTGTACCTCCCATCTGACTTAGGAGCTTGAGTCTGAGCATGCTCAGTTTGGGGGTCTTCATAGGTGTCTAATGACTACCTGATGTCTTTCCAACCTCTTCCATGGGGGCCTTTACATAGGAGGGACACCCCCTGCCCCGACCCTAAGCTAACTACCTAACGATAGCTCTCAAGAAACACTATCTGTCTTTTTTCTACCCTTGTCTCCTGGATTGGCTTACTTGTGACAGGCTGCCCGAATCACTCACTTGGTATAAACAAACTCACCCCATGGCTCTGCAGAAGCAAGGAAGGCCTGGTGATCTGCTTTTGTAGAGATTACAGCCTAAAAAGCTCCATGGACCAGTTCTGTCTTCACACAAAGGGTGCTATGGATACTTGATGATAGATAACAAGAATAACCAGAAGTCAGAATCCACTTTCCTTCCTGGTAACCAGAGAACAACACTGGAATTGAGGACCCAAGAGAGAAGTGGAAACAAGATTCAGAAAGTAGTCATTGATTTAATATTTTCTACATACAACAAATAAAAGATAGGCATGATATCTCTCTTACAAAAGGAAAGGAAGATACATAAATGCGATTAGAGGCAGAGATGAATGGAGGCCCTGCATATCTTCATTTACCCCTCAATGAAAGTGAGTTTTTGTTGTTTTTAAAAATCAATTTGGGTTTAGAGCTTTAGTTTAGATTTGACTTTTTTGGGAAGCAAGAAATTGAGGCAGGAAGCATATGGATTATTGATCCTTGTGTAAGTCTGAGTAGACAAGAGGAACAAATTTATGGACACGCATATGGATATAAAGGAATCGTTTATATTAAAAAGGAATGGAACACTGAGAAAGCATCCCAAACTATCCAGTTCAAAGTCATAAGTTCGATATTAGCCCATATAGCTGATACTAGTCTATAATGTCTCCTTCCAACTCACAAAGTCATAGCCCAGTGGGTACAGAATCCCGGTGCTGGCAGGGGTCTTCCAATGGCTCCTCCATTCCAGGGCTCAGAGTCCTTCAACAGCATCCAGTGGTGGCAGAAGCAATTAATCTATTGCAGGGGTCCCCACTTGGCCTCTCCAGCTTCAGAGATCTGGCTTCATCAGGACAAAGCCGTGTGGCTTCTCCTCTGGCTCCTCGGACACTGCCATCTTGTCTTGTCCATGATTCATCGTCTCTGAGACTAACTCCCAACAACTGGGGAGATAACTTGTCATATCCACAAGGGAACTATCTCGAGATTTCCCAGAAGTCTCAGGAGAAAGCCATACCGTCACAGAGGCCTCATTGGCTACTCAATGGCTATCTCCAGATTAACAGGCTCCACCCCTACATTTCAATCATGAAATTAACATAAGCACATGATGGCCACAAGCCTGATGGAAAGAAACAGACATTGTTCTAGAGACAAGGATTTTCCTGCCATTGAATTTAGGGAGAAATTCCCCGTGGACGTGTGTGGGTTCTTGTGTCAGGTACATTGAGTAACTTCGTGGAGACTATTTGGAAATGTGGTTTTGCAAAAGACAGAATGTTCTTCAGATGGATTTTTTATGAGTGGGCAGAGACGAATGGTAAGCTGTCACCTGGGGAAGCCCTTTGTGCTAGAGAGCAAGACCATCAGATAGGTTTCATCCTATCCATGTTACTGAACATTGGGAGTACATCCTGACGCTGACACTCACCCTTCTTGATTCCAAATTCACAATTTCACCAACTTCAAGCCAAAGCCATATTATTATTATTATCTTAAAAATGGGTAGACTCATGACTTATTTGTGAGGGACAGGGAAAATGAAGCATGTTCCTCACTAAATAGTAGAAATGTAAACTCTTCCACTCTTTCACTCTGATACTTCTCTTTTTTCCTCTCTGCCCTCACAAAACCTCTTCCAGCCCTTCTCTCTGCGGCTCTTCACTAAGGACAGGCCAGCTCTTGTCTGTATCACTCAGCAACAAGCAAAGCCTACTCTGGTTTGCAGGGTAGCTTCCATGGACTGTTCTCAAGCAAGAGTTTTACTGCTCTATCAATATAGAAAAAAAGTTTTCTCTCAAGGAATTCTACTTTTGAAATAATGGTAAATCAGATAGTCTTAAAAAAAAAAAACCCAACCAAGTCTTTTGTTGTGAAGGAGGTGAAGGTTTACAGAGCAGATCATGGATTTATATTCAACTAGTCAGACACTTTCTGATTTAACTCTTCACTCACAAAATGTCTACCCCACTTCTTTGATCTTTCTGTTTCCTTGGGCACATGCTGGCCTCTTGGTCTTAAATGGTTGGCTCATGTAAAGATGAAGATTCTCTTTCTTGACTTGGGTGGTCAAATACATATGCTTACACATAATTTTCTTTGAACTCTATATGTTTTATGTGCTTCTCTGTAAAGGCTTACAGTCTTAGAAACCTACAAGGTCACCTCTATGCTGTCCTAAAAGATCACTATGAATCAGAATTGACTCCAAAGCAGTGATATTTGAAGGACAGAACTCTAACGATACCTGCAACTGAAATGTGTGTGTTCCCCTTTAAGCAAAAAGAACACTCTAAGACCCAGACAGCCTTTCCTAAGCCAGGTTGCTTCAGAAGATCCTTTCTCCTAAGCCATGCCTATACAACACCCTTTACCTGTTCCCTGAGGAGGCAGATTTTGATGAACAAGGTCCACTCTGTCCTCCTCGGTACTAACTAAACAAAACACAACAATTTTTTTTTTAAAAAACCCAAAACCTTCCCTGCCATCGAGTTTAGTGACCCTGTAAGACAGGATAGAATTGTCCCTTTGGGTTTCCGGGACTTCAAATCCCCCCCAAAGATGAGTCGACAGTCTCATTTTTCAACACTGGGGAAGCTGGTGTGTTTGAACCACAGACCAATGTGTAGCCCACTCTGCCACCAGGGCTAATAATCAATAAATACTCTTGTCATTCATTCCATGCCTATTGGGTGAGCTGGCTTACTCCTGACAGGGTGCCCGAATCACCCACATTGTGTGAGCACACGTAAAACCAAGCTCACTGCCATCCAGATGATTCTGACTCTAACTACCCTACTGGGCAGGGCAGAACTGCCCTTGGGGTTTTGCAGGCTGTAACTCTTCATGAGAGTACAAAGCCTCATCTTTCTCTCATGGTGGTTTTGAACTGCTGAACTAACAGTTAGCAATCCAACATGCCACCAGGCCTCTTTGTGCACATGTATATCACATGATAAAAAGAAGGACTCATGTTCTTTTTTAAAAATAATTTTATTGGGGGCTCTTACAGTTATTATAACATTCAATACATCATCTGTATCAAACACATTTGCACACATGTTGCCACATTCATTTCCAGACATTTTCCACTTGAGCCCTTGGTATAAGCTCCTCCTTCCCCCTCCTCCCCTTTTCTTAAATGAATCATTTTATTGGCTACTCCTACACCTCCCCAAGACCTCTGTTCTCACCAACGTGGATCGCTATGCTGCACTCATCCAGCCACATTTACAAGTAAACAATGGATCAGCGCCTCGTCTCTGGAAACATGCTCAGTATCTGGAGAAAATAGGATGATGCATTATGGTTCACCTCTTCTTCAAAAGGGAGAAAAACAGGTCTGCAGCCACACCCCCATGAATGGGCCTCATCTTGTCTGCAAAAGGGGAAAGATGGACCTTTCTATTCCTGTATAGAGTTTTACAGTCTTGGAAACTCACAGGCACAGTTCTACCCTGTCCTACAGGGGCCCTATGAGTAGGCCCTGACTTCTTCATCCAAAGGCACCAGGGAAAAAGAGAACCGCCAAGCAACTGAGTAGGAAGAGTGAGCTTCACAGACTCAGACAGGAAGACCTAAATGCATTCCAGATGCCTGACTCCATCTCCACCTCTGAGCCTATTTGTGAAAATCTGTGTTTCATCTTTCCATTTTGCATTCTAAGAGCTGTCTGTCTTCATGATTTATTGTAGAGAATATAGATAGAAAGAAAGGGAGGAGGAAGACTTGCTTTAAAAATCTTGGGGCCTGTCCTCTGATGGTAACCTTCCCAACAGCTTTGCTGTTGCCATTTCTTTGGAAGGAAGGAAAATTGGCCCTGACTAACTCAAGCAACAAAAATGACCTATTAGAAAGGACAGATGGATGTTTTTGAATTATGGTATTGGCAAAGGCGATCAAATCCATCATGGACTGCCAGCAGCATGAACAAATCTGACTTGGAAGAAAGCCCAGCCAGAATGCTCCTTAGAAGCGGAGGAGGGCAAAACTGGCTCTCGGTGGTTTGGGACCAGTTATTTGATACGGCTCTCAGATGATCAAGAGGAACTGGTCCCTGGTGCAGGGCACCGTGCTTGATAAAGCAGAAGGTCCGCAGGGAAGAAGAACCTGAACAAGACAGATTGACGCAGTGGGTGCAGGAGCGGGCTGCAGCGCAGGGAAGTGTGAGCTTGGTGCAGGCTGAGGCAGCGCGTTTCTCTCTTGCACACTGAGTAGCCAGGAGCCGGAGCATCTAACAGAATGCTCTCATTAGTTAAGAAGTAATGACCATATGGTTCATCATAATAATCAATATGGTATTCAAAGACCTCAGCCTCAAAGTGCACAAGAAATTTGGCCACTCTCACTGCTCAGCCTCTGAAATCGGGACACTCTCCCTGGAATACAGCATTTGGTTGAATCATCTTCAAGCCACCTTGTTTCTGAATGGTTCCTTTCAAAATCCCACATCAGTCGAGAGTCGGGGGTGGGATGGGATGGGGGTGTTGTCTTCCACAGTCACAGAAACAGTGCACCCCACCTACAGATGCCGACAGGCAGACCAACCGCCAGTGCTGTGTGTCTGTGACGTGGGAGAAGGGGCAGTTGACCACAAAACTGATGGACCAATGATAAGCAGACCCAGCAATACCTTTTTGATTTGGCAAGCGTTGTCTCTACTCCTATATGTGTATTTTAAAAACCATATAGCTTCTTGATCATTCTGTGTACTTAAGTACTCCCGTACAATTGTATTTAGCTTTAAATGAAAACAAAGAATTGATACAGAAGAATACACAAATCACAGGGGGAGAGACTGAGGACTTGTCACTAGGCAGCCACCGCCCCCATCAGGAAACCAAATGCTACCAGTGCCTCAGAAATGTCTCTCATGTGTTCTCCTCACCAGGACTCACTTCCTCCTTCCCAGAGGTGACCCCCAGCCTGAGTTTTGTTGTTGCTGCTGCTGCTAGGTGCTGCTGAGTTGGTTCTGACTCATAGATATCTTCTATGCAGCAGAATGAAACACTGCCTACTTCTGTATTGGCCAAATTATCTCTTCTGTGGTTGAGCCCATTGTGAGCCACCAGGACAAACCATCTCACTATGACTCTTCCTCTTTTTTTGCAGACCTTCCATTTGACCACGTCTGAAGTCCTTGTTCAGGAACTAGTCTTTTCTGACACCACGCCCAAAGACAAAGTCTTACCACCACGGTGGCTTCTAACAAGCATTCGGGCTGCACTTCTTCCAAGGTTGATGTTTACTCTTTTCTCAGTCCATGTTATTTCCAATACTCTTCTGTTCACCGGCACTGTAATTTAAGCACATCAATTCTTCTCTGGTTTTCTTTTAAAGTGTCCAACTTTCACATGCAGATGAGGCAATTGAAAACACCAGGGCTTGGGTCAGGTCCACCTTAGTCCTCAAAGTAAGATCTTTGCTGTTTAACACTTTGAAGAGGTCTTGTGCACCACAGGGACCCACAGCACTGGATTGTGTAGCACTTGTGCCCAACGAGCAAGGTGTTGCTTGATCTACATTAAAAATATTTTTTTGTCTACGTTTATCTTCTATGTCGTTCATTATGTTTATTTCATAAGTGATTATATAAGGGGTCTACAACGTCAGATTTCCTGTGAGTATTTGCAAATGCTACAGGATTAGAGACAGACCAATGGACTCACTGTGCGAAAATTGACAGATGGGAAAATAGAGAATGACTGCATCAAGTCATAACTACCAATTTATGTCATTACATGATGACCGGATTTCATCATAGCTTAACTGCCAAGACAGTGAGAATCTTGGTTCAACCAAGATGACCCATAACCTTAACTGTAACACCCAATTTTACCAAACCTAGCCTTATACTTGGGGTTTGCCACTGTCAAATAAATGCTGCCAAATAATGTTACTGAGCAAAATAATCTGATCTATTTTTTACTGCTGTTATAAATGAAATGTTGAGTCACAAGATATTCTACCCTGGGCTCTTATGATACTTCAGAAAGCTTACTAAACTCTCCAATTCTCAACTCTCCCTTCTGCAGAGTGCAGAGAATGACACTTTTCTTAGGTGCGCAGAGTAGGCACCCTACAGAGTTATAGGCCATTTGCATACTTGAGGGGATTTGCTGAAGAGTGCTTTGAATGAATCATAAGGGATGGTTGATTAGGTTTAGGAGAGAGTACTCAGTCAACAAATGCTGGCTTACTTGTGCCCACTGACTACCCTGTAATGAACTATTATCATGTTTCAATTTCACAATTGTGCTTATTGGGTACTCCCTATTTGTCAGAGATGGATAATCTGAAGACTCTTTGATTCTGTGGGAGCTGTGGATTTGGAGAGAGAATCTTTGATGTGGTGGGGGGAGTGAATTTATTCACTATTGATTCATAAGTAAGCACAAGTAAACTTGCGTTTAACTTACTAATGGGGTAACCCCACTGGGAGTCTAGGTCAAGTCCAACAGAGACTGAATATATGATGGTTAGCGTCACTGTTGCTGGTAGCCATGCACACTGTTCCTAGGCCTATCTGAGCTCCTGGGTTTGTCTACTCACTGCTTTCTAATAATTCTTTCCCTAGCCTGCTGGGTCTAGCCTACAAATAGTCAGCCAAGTTCAATATTTAGTCAAAAATTCTAGAAAACCACTCTGCAGATATCCAGGCTCTCTCTCTCTCCCTCTCTCTCTGATATTTTGCACTGCAAATTCTAGCCAGTCTCTTAACTGTTTTCTGATCTCCCCAACTCAGGAATCCACCAGGCTTTTCAGTCTCATCCCCTGCTCCCTGGTCTCAAAAACTGCCACCAATAAAAGCTGGGACAAATGCAGGATTTGCCTTGTTTCATTCCTCTCAGGTCTCATAGCCTGACATTGTTCATTGTCTGCTGCCTAAAGATGGTCCTCACTCATAGCAACTCTCTGTGTCACAGAAGGAAACACTGCCTGGTCCTGCGTCATCCTCACAAGTGTTCATATGTTTGATCCCATTGTTGCCACCACTGGGTCCACCCATCTTGTCAAGGGCCTTCTTCTTTTTCACTTCCTTCTACTTGACCAAGCATGATGTCCTTCTGCAGGGACTGGTCTCTCCTGATATGTCCAGAGGACTTGAGACCAAGTCTTGCCATGCCTACCTCTCAGGAGCATTCTGGCTGTATTTCTTCCAAGGCAGATTGTGCTTTTGGTTGTCCATGGAACTTTCAATATTCTTCCCCAGAACCATAGTTCAAATGCATGGATTCTTCTTTGATATTCCTTATTCAATGTCCTTATTTAACATGCATATTAGGTGATTGAAAGTGTCGTGACTTGAGCCTGGTACACCTTAGTCTTCAGAGTAACCTCCTTGCATTTCAACACTTTAAGCGGTCTTGTGCAGCAGATTGATTTAAGAATATGTCATAGGAGGAAAATACAGCAATTAACCTTCCAAGGAAGAAGTGCAGTAAGAATAAGAATAAAACTATTTCATTCTTCAGGAGTTCTTTTAAAAATTGATAAAGCTTATCTTTAAGCGCATTTTAAATCTGTGACCATCACTTTTCAAATTATGCACACACAGACATAAATAGTCTTTCAGAGTTGCTATTGAACTATCTATGGACTGGGTGATATGATTTCTGGAATTTGTTTTAAAGACATATGCTAAATTGAAATTTCCAAGGAGTATACATTGGTTATTAATTGATAGTTATTAAATTTGCATGAGGATTATAGGCCAATAAGTTCTGTCTCTTGTTTAATGTTCAAAGATTTCCCTTTAAGGCATTTTTTTTAATCAATGCACAGGAATGTCTAAGTGGCGTAGAGGTTATAAGTTGGACTATTAGCCACAAGGTCAGCAGTTCAAAACTACCAAGGGATCTGCAGATGAAAGACAATGATTTTTACTCTGCCACAAAGTTACAATCCTGGAAACTCACAGGGACCATCCTACTCTGTCTGAAGGGGTCAGAATCAATTTGATGACAATGAGTTTGGCTGAATTTGGAACTGACTTCTACTGTATCAATTTAGTAAAAATGAATGACTTCAGAGCAGGTGTTTGATGGTAGAATAGGGCGGATTGTGAAGGCATGCAGTGTACAAGCAAGCAACCAAACAGTAAAGAAAGGCTGGAGGCAATCTTTCACTGCTATAACATATCTGTTCAGATGGCTGCCTGGATGCCTCTGATTCCTCCAGACATCCAGAGCCTGGAACACACAAGCTGGCAGTAGGGATTCCAATGACGGGGTGACTGAGAGATGGCAAAGACTCCACCCAACACCATGTTGCTACTTACCGCTGCTGTGAATGTCAGATCCTTATTTTTAGAGAGAAAGAGAGAGAGGGAGAGAGAGTTCTCACAAATCACAGAACCCATCTGTTCTGTCACACAGGCCATCTAAAAGGAACCTGGATCACCATGGTAACTGTGAAGACAGGTGGTGAAGGGACCAGTCTTGTCACAGCTACTAGAAAAGAGATGAAAAGTAAGAGAGAAGACCCTAATCAGTGTCAGACTACCCAAAGAAGCAAGGTAAGCACAGACTTACTCGTGCTTACTTACTAATCTACAGTGAACCATTGGACATTTTCCCCCACCATATCAAAGATTCTGCTGCTAGATATGGCTGGCATCTGTCTCTCTCCCAGTCCCCATCACTCCTGCCTACACAATCAAAGCCTTTTTTTTTTTTTCACATTGAGCATCCCTCAGCAGGACCAAGTGCCCAGAAGGCAAGGTCAGCATGGGCTTCCTTATACTTACTGAATTAATACTAATGGACAGTCTCATCTCTTGGATGTGTTGAAACCCATGTGACATTGTTCACTACAGAGGAGTAAGCAGGCCCAAGTAAGTCTGTGCTTACCTTGCTTACTGGGTAAACCGTCTCTGTGGACACAAGTATTGTCTCCACCAGCACCCACTCATGCCAATCCCATTGACAACAGAGACAGAATCTACTGGGTCCTGAAATGTCTCCAGAATGGGTTTGGGATCCGATGACTAAGATTCACATCACCTTCATTGACTGATTTTTAGAAGTCGATTGCCACGTGCTGGTGATGTGGCCATCTTTTGTGGACATTGTCCCAACACCAGTTATGACTAAACATTCAAATGAGCAACTCAACCATTAAGACTCAATGAGCCTGAGCTGAACACTGTTTATACATAGAAACAAGTCAGAAAATGGATCAGAGCACCTTTGGTCTCATCTGTAGGCTCAGCTGCTACATGGGATAGTGCAAGCATAGTTTCCATAAAGAAGGGAGTTTTCTTTTCTATTTCCATATCACGATATATGTGATCCACTTTAAAACAGTGAACATCCTACTTTAATATGATTCTAGTCACAGGTACCCAATGCTTGCGAGTCTATTCACAGTTCTCCCTGTAAGACAGGCATTGGTTCCAGGTGACCAGTTCACGACCAATCTGACAACATGCCCTACTGTAGTGGCTTACCTGTTGCTATGATATAGGAAGCAGAACCACTATTTAAGATCTCAATAGTCAGTCATTTTGGAGGTTTCACTGGAGCATCCAGATGAAGGCAGACTCCTCTTGACCGTTGTATCAATTCTGACTAATAGTGACCTTGAAAGGGTTATTGAGGCTGTAAATCTTAATGAGAGCAGATAATTTCATCCCCCCCCCGCCCCCCCCCCCGAGGAATAGTTGGTAGGTTTGAACTGCCAACCACACAGTTAGCAGTCCAGTGCTTATGGGATAGGACCAGCCAGGGAGCATAAGACAAGTGAGGTGATCCAATTTTGAAAATTATCCACAACATTCCTCTGTGCAATGAGTTGGTTGGGTTGCACTCAAAAAAAGAAGGCATTCACTGTTCGATACGATGCTAGGTGATGAGGCCATTTGGTTACAAGGCACTCAAAATACAAAGGGACTTCAAAAAGTTTATGGGAAAATTCCATTATCTTTGTGTGTGTATGACACTTTTTACCAAGCACAATGTTCTTTCTTCAGAGACTGGCTCTCCTGACAACCTGCTCCAAGTATGTGAGACAGAGACTTGCCCTCCTTGCCTCTGAGGAGCTTTCTGAGTGTACTTCTTCTGAGGCACATTGATTTGGTCTTTGAGCCATGCATGGTTCTTTCATCATCTTCGCTAATGCTATAATCCGAATGCATCAATTCTTCAAGCTACCGTATTCAATGTCCCACTTGTACATTAATTTGAAGCAATTGAAAAAACCGTGGCTTGCGTGAGTCCTATCTCAGTCTTCAAAGTAACAACCTTGAAGTTTCAACACTTTAAAGAGGTCTTGTGCAGCAGACTGACCCAATGCATTGTGTCACTTGAACTCTTGACTGCTGCTCCCAGTAGGAAATAATATGCCTCTGGTGCATAGAAGAGGCAATGCTGACCCAGGAATAACAGCTCCCCATGGATGATGTCAGTAACTTTTAAAATAGCTTCTTTAAAAGTCTCGTCAGTGACCTCAGCCACACTGAATGCCACTTAGCTCATTGGGACGTGGGCTGGAAATGTAAGAAGGATGGGTGACAACTGCAACTCCCTGCAGCTGTATCCTAAGAAGCCCATTTTAGGAAAGAACGTGTCTGAGCAAGCTGGAGATTGAAGATAACTTAGGGATCCGGTGACCATGATGCAGATATATAACCAGTGAGTCTGGAGTCATGCACGTCTGGGGGGAAATCTAGCCTCATAGCAAAACATGCGTTGAGCTCTCCCAATACCTCCTGTGATGGGGATGCTGGCCCCCTGCCCTAGTCACCTGGGTATGTCGGGGGCTTCTGCAGAAGATGACTCATTGACACAGCCCTATCAGTTACTGTGGGTTTCCCCAGGAGATTATCCCAGGATTCTCGCCTGCTGAAGGAGATGCCTGATGCCTTGTGTGGCCTGCTCCCTTGTGTCTGCAGGTGTCCAATGCCAAGGGTGCTGATGTCTGCACTAAGAGGGTGTCTCCCTCCTGCAGCCCAGACCATGGTGTTGGTACAGCAGAAGTGCTGTTGCCCTTGAAGGCTATGCTTAACCTTCTGGAGCCTTCCCTCTGCTGAAGTTGCCCCAAAGCTGGGTCACTTAAATTTTTAAAAATTATTTTGTTTATTTTTTTCACAGTTGCACCGATGTACAATTCACATGTCATAGTTCAGTCATATTCTGAGAGTTGTGCTATCACAACTCTTCCAGGAACAATTCCACAAACACAAACAATTCCAGGACACTTCTTGCACATATGTGTCATTTAGCGGCCCATTTCCTCCTCTGTCAGGTCCCTTTGAATCTATTAATCCAGATGTTGTCTCCCTGGGGTTTACCTGATCTGGGTCTCACAAACAGAAAATCATACGAAATCAAGACAGGATACAAACAAACGACCCAACAAAAATGACACGATGAAACAAAGAAAAAGAAAAAAAACTCAGTCAAAACCAAAGCAGAAAATGTTAACAACTGGAGCAGTTAAATCTTGGGTCCAGAGGGAGATCAATGACAAGGTGTCATAGTTGACCTAACTACCATTACAGTGGACAATCTTGCAATGTATCGTGCCTGATAACAAAACCTTTTCTGTCTCTGGTTGATAGTCAGAGGGAGTTCATCAGAAGCTTAGTTCCCAGAAGGGCCCCTGCAAATTGGTTTTGGAGTTTCACTGTCATCTACAGCCTTCTGCAGACCAGGTGTGCAGAATTTAAGCATTAACACTAATCCCTCCTCTCTGTTTGGGTTTTATTATTTACAATTCTTAGATCAAACATGCTGGCTTGCTTCTTCCATCTGGACTTAGCTGATGGCTCACTTAGATAGCTGCCTGATAGAAGACCCACCTACTGCATATTGATAAGATTATAGGACTTGGGGTGTAGGCAATGGTTGACAAAAAAATGCAATTGCCAGGCATCAAATACTTTTTTTTGGTTCACTTATAAAATGTAAGATTTAAAGGGGCTGGTGTGTTTTCCATTGTATGAGTGTTAGTTGTATCCTGTTAGGTGCAAGCATGATTTTATTATTGTGTCCGTTTGGAGATTATGTATGCTTAAAGAATTGTATACAAGTGCTGAATTGACAAGGGGTGGACTGTGATGGTTAGTGCTTATATCGACTTGATAGGGGGAAGTCTAACTGATTGATCAGGTTACATCCTGATGACACCTCTTTGGGGGTATGGCCCTTTGTAAAAGAGACACTCAGGAGAAATAGTCTCATCCCTCTTTGTCTACTTGCTTTCTTGGATCCTAGCTTTGGGGCTGGTGGCCCATGTGATCATCTGTCCCTGAAAGCAGTTAGGGTCCTGCCATGTTCCTTGGACCTTGGTCCTGTGGACCTTGGATCCCATGTGAATCTGTACCCAAAGGCCTGTGATCTCCCTGTCCATTGCCTTCCTGCTTTATCAGCCAGTAGCTGTGTGAAGCTGGAGGGGGCTCCCCCTAACATCTGATCCTTGGATTTGAGTTGGACTAGGCTGGGCCACTTTCTTGTCACACAATTCTTTCTTGATATAAAGTTTTTTCATATGTCTAAATCCATATCTTTTCTATCTCTCTCTATATTGAATCTCCTGTCTTTTGTTTTTCCTCTAGGAATTCAGCCTAACACACCTGCTTTATAGTCACCAACTGACATCTCACTGAATATTCACAACAGTCTTAGAGTTGGTTACTATTTCTGTCTATGCTTCGTAGATGTGGGAAAGGAGTGCCAGCATTTTAGTTTCTAGGGTTACTGTAACAAAACATGATGAAGCAGGTGTTATTAGAACTGAAATTTGTTGCTATACAATTCTGGAGTCTAGAAGTCCAAATTCAGCATGTCAGCATGACATCTCTGCCCTCTCTAGAAGATCCTTCCTATCTCTTCTAGCTTCTGGTAGTCCTGAGCATCACTTGATCTTTCTTGATTTTAGTTGCATCTTCACCCCACTGTGTGATTCTGTCTCTGTGTCTGTTCTCTGCTTCTGTAGGATGCCACTCAGAATCGATTAGGACCCTCTGGAAGTGCTCACTCATCTAAACTGAAAACTGTGGCCAATATTCTGGTACAAATATATGATCATGCCCATTCCCAAAAGAGGTTATCCCACTGAATGCAGAAATCATAGGAGAATATCATTGCCAATCAATAGATACATAGAATGTTGCTGTAGATAATTATCTAGCCATACATGGATGGCCACAGCCATAAATCCAGAAGAGTATGTGAACAAAATGATGGTACCACAGGTGTTAGATACCTCTTGGTTGAAAGCACAGACAACCAGAAAGATGTTTACTTGCATTTTATTGACTACAAAAAGCATTCAAGTGTGTGTGGCACATAGCAAATTATGGAGGATATTGTAAAACATGGGAGGTCTAGAACGTTTAACTGTGTTTAGATGGATTCTGTACATAGACCAAGAGGCAGTTATTTGACCAGAATATGTGATATCAAGTTGGAAAAAGTGTGTCTCAAGGTTGCATTTCTCAATCATTCTATATTATTTAATGCTGAGCAACTAGTATAAGTACATGAAGAAGAAGGTGGCATCAGAATTGGAGAAAGGCACATTTACAATGTGTGATATGTATATGACATAATCTCCCTTGAAGAAAATGATGTGAAATTGTCGAACCTACTGATGAAGATCAAAGACCATCGCCTTCAGCCTCGATAATATCTCAGCACAAAGAAAATGAAGGTCCTCCCATTTGAACTAATGTCATGATAAATGGGGAAAAGATGAAAGTTTTTCTTTTTCTTTTTTTTAAAATACTTTTATTGGGGGCTCTTACAATTTTTATCATAATCCATACACTCATCCAGTGTGTCCCTCCTCCACTCTCATGAACCCTTCATAGGTTATAGAATATTATTTCCATACCTTACATAATCCTTCATCACCCCTTACCTGCTTTCCCCCTGGGAAAGAGGTTCTAGATTGATCCTTGTGATCAATTCCCTCTTTCTTCTTCCACCTTCCCTTAATCCTCCTGGTATGTCTCCTCTCATTGTTGGCCCTGAGGAGTTTATCGATCTTGGATTCCCTCTGTTGTGGGCTCTTATCTGTAGCAGTGTACATGCTCTGGTCTAATCTGATTTGTAAAGTAGAATTGAGATCTTGATAGTGGGATGAAGAAAGCACCAACTAACTCGTGTGTTTCATCGGTGCTATACTGCACCCTGACTGACTCATCTCTTCCCTGTGACTCCCCCCTGTGAGGGGGATATTGGGTCTCCACTCCTTGCCCTCTCCCACCCGTCCCTGGTGCCCTCCTCCACCCCCCATTCACCTTGGGTATAATTTTTTCTGGGTCTTAGATGCCTGATATCTGATACCATCGACACCTCTTGATCACATGGGCTGGTGTGCTTCTTCCACGTGGGCTTGGTTGCTTCTGAGCTAGATAACCACTTGTTTATCTTTAAGCCTTTAAGATCCCAGGTGCTATATATATATTTTTTGGCATCACTGCCCTCTGGTGGTGGGAGTAGGAGGCCCAGCCTTGCTGCTGGATTTGAACCTCCAACCCAGTGGGCTGCAGTCCTGCGCACAGCTATTTCTTTTGATAACCAGGCACCATCAACTTTGTTCACCACAGTTTTTCACTCAAACAAAAGATCAAAGTTATTTCCTTTTACTTGGATCCATAATCAAGATCAAGAAAACATGCAGCCAAGAAGACAAAGGATGAATTGCACTGGACAAGTCTGCATCAAAAGAGCTCTGTAAATTGTTAAGAAGCAAAGATGTCTCCTTGAGGATTGAGAATGAGACTGACCTAAGTCATGTATGGTATTTTCACTGGCTTCATATCAATGTGACAGTTGGGCATTGAATAGGAAGACTGAAGACCACTATGAGCGGGTACTCCCCCTAAAATGAATTTTTTCCAAAGCTATGTATTTAAATTAAAAAAAAAAAACCCAAACAACCTTATCATCTTCAAAGTACTCTCCATTGCATTTAATACATTTATCAAATCTGTGATTCCATTCTTGGAAACATTTTGGATGGCTAACAGCACTTCTCTTGTATTTTCCTTCACCTCGTCTACATCTTCAAATCGTTGTCCTTTCATGTTCTTCTCCATTTGCAGAAACAAAAAGCAACTGCACAGAACTAGCTGAGGTGAGTCAGGTGTGTGGGGCAAGAAAGGTATGCTGTTGTTTTGCCAAAAATTGGTGTGCTGAGCTGGTTGTGTGAGTAGGAGCATTATTGTGGTGGCAAAACCAGTCCCGTCTGCCGCAAATCGGATTTTTTTTTGGTTGCACACCGTTAAGCAATTTTTTCAGAACCTCTAAATAGAAAATTTGATTAACAGTCTCATCTGGCACAACAAACTCCAAATGCACTATTCCCCTCACATAAAAAAAAAAACCCCAAACGAGTCTCAGGTTTTTTTGGGGGGGTACTCCCTTGTATGAACATTTCAGTGATGGTGTGGGTGAAGAATGTGAAATACACCATTAAATATCAGAAGAACAAACAAATCTTCCTTGGAAGCAGTACAACCTGAATGCCAGCAGTAAGAATGGTGAGGCCTTGTTCTGGTGACTCTGGGCATATTAGCAGGCGAGATCAAACACTGGAAAAGAACACCATGCTCGATAAAGAAACAGGCAGCACAAAGAGGAGGATCCCCAATGAATAACACGTTGTCTGCAACCGTGGTCCCACACAGAACAACACCTGTGAGGATGGTGCAGGTCCACGGATTATTTGGTTCTGATGTACATAAAATAGCTATTCATAAGCACAGACGTCTGGGATTGGGTTTAATTCCTGGCCGGTGCAGCTCAGTGTAACCACTATCTGTCAGTGGTAACAAGGAAGAAAGGCATGGTGATTTACTTCCGAAAATCAGCCAGCGAGCTCCAATGAGTCACAACGGTCCATTCCCCCGCAGAGCCTTTCACTGGGTTGGAGGGGGGTTCACTGTCAGGCAAGGGCTGGAAAAAGTGCACAGAGCAACAGCCTGCATCAAACGAGACAGAGCACAATGTGGGTTAAGAGGCTGCACTCTCACCTGCCGAGATTCAAATGTCAGCTGTGCTCTCGTAAGTCATGCAACCTTAACTCTCCCATACCTCAAATCTCTGACTGGGAACAAGGAATTGATGAAAATAACCCCTCCCTCATCAGGTTTTTCTGTGAGTTACTTGCATGAATTCCTGTCATGTGCTTCTCACAGGGACAGACAGAGAACAAAACCAGAAAAGGATGTGCTGTTCTAGATTTTCACCAGGCTACAGTGGGGGTTTCTTTCCCTTTGGACTAACTTCATCTTGAGTCCCCTGGAGATTCAGCTTCCGTTGAGTTCTTTGATCCATTGAGTACTGATCAGTGATCTGCAACTTGAAAGGCTTTGCTCTCCAGGAGAATGTGTTTGCAAATGAATTACCATTTCTCTAGGAAGCCCCGCCTGGGCAGTTTCTACTCCAGGGAGCTGCCAATGTGTGCTCATGATGGAAATTGGGGTACCAGAGTCACATAACTATATCCCAAATACCTTAATTGGAAGGCTGTACACTCACTTTGTAAACTCTTCTAAACTGTTGTTGCATATGGATCCGGATCTTATTAGTCCCTATGCTGCTGCAGCAGTCCAATCTGCAGCCCTGATGAATTGAGCTGCCACCAATCAAGATTTTGTGACATTTTCCCTTGTTTCCTGTGTCCTATTTAAGTGGCCCCGTGACTGTGTTCCCTTGACCCCATTCTGGTCTTATGATGAGGGTGTCTTTCATAGGGATGATTTGTCTTTGTCCTGTTTAAGACTTACTAAATGTGTCTCTATTTAGGTGGGGGGTGGGGTAGAGAAAGGTTGTTATATTAGAACCAATTTGATGACCGTGAACAAAGATAAGAAGAAGGAAGATATTAGAAGTGATTCTAATTATCTCATGTGACAATTGGGGTCTGGTCAGCAGAAGAGCATTTGAGAAAACTCTGCTAAGAGAAGACCCACTCAATCTCACTCCAGAGTCAACTAACTCCAACCCATCGTGACCCTGCAGGGCAGGCTAGAACTGCCCACATGGACTTCGGAGCCTGTGAATCCAGGAGTAGAAAGCTCCGTCTTTCTCCGGCAGGTAGAAGGTGGGCTTGTGGGTTTGAACTGCTGTGACCCGCCTGGCCTGCAGTTCGAAACAGGCAGTAGCTCTTAGGACAAAGACTGGGTTTCTCTCCCCATCTCCAGTCGTATAGACTCATGAGTCTGCACTGACCCGCTGACAGTGAGAATATGTTTTATGGTTCAGCAAACGCATCCCAAGCAACATGACGCCAGTGCTCCCTCTGAACACAGGAATTACCTCCACGGGACGCTGAAACACAATGCCAATTTCCAGAAGTTTCTGAGGCGAGGGGCAGGCTTAAGTGATGTTACCGATTTGCCATTCCCTCTACTGCCCACTAGGTGTTGCTCAGCCGCAGATGCGTCGGCCTGTTGTTCCTCAGAGAGGAACTGGAGGAGTGGCAGCTCCCTCTGGAGTCACGGAGGCTAACGCTAATTGAGAGATTTACTAATTTAGAGACCTCCTTTCTAGGAAGAAGTGTTTTACCTTTGGTCCTGGTGCAGGGCCTGGCCCACAGTCAGTACTCAAGACATAATTCTTGAAATGAGTGACTCAGAATGCAGGGTGAGCTCTGACACTGTCTCGTTCGCTAGTTCTCAGAATTGGGTCTGACTCATGGGGACATGTAGGCTCCCTCCCCGCCACCCCCCCCCCCAATAATAAAAAGACAACTCTGTGTAAGGAATCTTTAAGCTGTCTGGTTATACTAGGGAAAAACCATTCACTGAAAGAGCTAAAGTTAGCCATGGAATCAGACTTGGTCGGCTTGCCTTGCTACTCTATGAACTGTCTCCAGTACTTTTGGTAGTCCTTCTTGTTTGCATAGAGACATGGAAAATGATTCCTATATTGGTGTTCATTTTGTTCCATGCCATCAATGGTTGATTGTCCTCCTCCAGCCCCCAATAGCTTCTAATCACTTTGTAACCAATTTTGTGCAATGGAGAATTGATAGCCAGGCGTCGGCCATTCTATAGAATCTCTGTCGGCCCAAAGGCACCCTAGGGGCATAGTGGTTAGAGGCCTCAGCTTCTTCAGAAAGATCTGTGGTCCAGTCCTCCAGCAGCGCCGTAGGAGGGAGGTGTGGTAATCTGCTTTCCTCGAGATGCCTAACTTTGGAAACCCTATGGGGCAGTTCTCCTCCGTCCTGCAGACTCTACGAGTTGGAACAGAGTTATTTGGGGAGGAGATAGGTTGATAGCTGCTAAACAAAACAGTGGTGGCTTGAACTTGAACCTGCCCCCTTGGTGTTTTGAAAGAAAGGCCTGGTGATCTATACTGGTAAATGTGAAAGCCAAGAAAAGGCCACGGAGGTGTTTTACTCTGTCTCACATTGTGCCATTGTCTGCTCTGTGGCCTGGGTTTGGTTTGGACGATGTTAGCACAGAATCAAAAGTGAGAATTAGGGTGGAGATAATACTGGAGGAGAGGGGAAAGGTTTTCAGTAAACTCCCAAACCGGGTCCCTTTACCTTCAGACAACTTAAGGGACACCTGTTGATTTTTCCCGCCTGAGAACCTTCCTTTTCTACTGATAACAACCCCTTGATTTTACTAGGGGGACCACTCCTCTTCTACTGGCCACCGATCTAGTAGGATGGTCAGTTCAGGTGCTGCCCCCTCTGTACACAATAAGCCAAGTGAGCCAGTCTGTCACCCATGTTTGGAGACCGCTGTAGACCTGAACACCATTCTCCCATCTCAGTGCCTCAATGACACACTGTCCACCAGCTGAAGAAGAGACTGTCCACTCAGAGAGAGACTGTCCACTAACTCACAGAGGCTGTCCAAAGATGAGACTTTGCACGTTGGCCCAGGATTACAGTCTCAGAAACCCCCAGGGACAGTTTTACACTGTCCTATAGAGTCGCCATGAGGTCAGCATCGACTTGATGGTGGTGAGTTTTTCTAGTTTATAATAGCCAATGGTGGGTTTTTGTTATTTGCAACCAAAGAATATTGTCCTGCATAATGAGGAAAAGAAGAAATAGGAAACCATGTACTGTGACTGTGTAACTTCTGGTGACTTTAAGACGATTGGCTAGGATCAGTCCTAGGGTAATAAAGAGCTGTCTTGAAGATGAAGAACAGCTAACAGTTACGGTTAGTTACTATGTTCAGAGATGTTTCCAAACACAGACAGGCATTATCCCAATCGACCTTCAGAAGAGCTCCATGCGCAGGAATTTTTTAATCTTAACTATGTGTAATTTAATATATCACCTTATTGGGGGCTTGTATAATGCTTATCACAGTCCATCCATCTATCCATCCATTGTGTCAAACACCGTCATACCTCTGCTGCCATCATTACTCTTAAAATTTGCTTTCTGCTTGAGTCCTTGACATCAGCTTCTCATCTTCTCGTCTCTCCTCTCTCTCCTCCCTCATGACCCCTTGATAATTTGTAAATTATTATTACTTTGTCATGTCTTACACAGCCTGATACTTCCTTTCGCCCACTCCTCTGCTGTCCATCCTTCAGATAGGAGGGTACATGTAGATCCTTGAGGTTGGCTATCCCTTTCGACCCCACCTTCCCTCCACCCTCTGGTATCTCCACTCTCACTACTCATCCCGAGGGGTTTGTTGCAGCAGGAATTTTTAGCCCTGTTTTACAAATGGGAAATTGAGGTCACGAATGAAGCAATAACCTATCCATTTCCACACACAGCCAGGTGAATGCCTCTCAGTTTGTTTTGTAGCACATTGACTTTTCAGAAGGATAACAGAAATTGTCTTCAGAATGATTATTTCTGAAACCAATAATCTTTTCTGAACTGATGATAGGAATCTTTTCAGAATGATAATGGGGAAATTATAAAAGGATCCTGAGGTCAGATAAATGTGGGAAACACAGGATTAAGATCACCACAGGACTCTCTGCTGTAGTATTTCTGGGAAGATGGGTTGGTGTCCCTAAGAGAGGATTACAGTGTGTGGTTACCGAAACATAATTGGCTGCAAATGTCTTTTTATAAGTATTGCGTGGAGCTCAATGGACTCTCCCATGGAATGGGAGGGAACAAGCACTGGCGGAAGTCACTCCCTGTCCTTCTTGTCCTTTTTCCTGCTGCCTCTGGCTGGATTTTCCTAAGATTGTCATGACATGATATGAGAGTACATCGAAGAGCACCTTTATGGAACTTTTATTAAACAGGAGTGTCAATATGTAAGCCATTGTTCCTCAACATATCCCCCCCCCCCAAGTCTATATATATCTGATGGTGGTGTTTCCATCTTGCTACTCTGAGGAGCTCTGGAGGCAGAGTGGGTTCAACACTGAGCTGCTAACCCTAAGGTCAGTGGTTGAAACCCACCAACAGCTCCAAGGCAGAAAGACGAGGCTTGTCTGTACTGGTAAGAAGCCTGGTGGAATCGTGGTTATGAGTTGGGCAGTGATCTGCAGGGTTGGCCGTTTGAAACCACCTGCAGCTCTGAAGGAGAACGACGGGCTTTGGACTCCCATAAACAGTTAAAAATAAGCTTAGAAACCTGCAGGAAATCACTGGGCATCCGCATTAACTCGAGGGCAGCGAGAGAGAGTTTTGGTCCCGCTCATAAAGAAGTAAAGTTGGGCTGAGCCCCGGTGGCGTAGTGGTTGTGTGCAGGACTGTGGCCCATATGGTTGGCGGTTCAAATCCAGCAGCAGCTCTTCAGGAGCAAGGCTGGGCCTCTCACTCCCTCCAAGGGGCAGTGATGCCTCCCCGTTTCCCTACTCACCCCCCCCCCCACACACACACAAAGATGTACCGTCTCAGAAACACCAAGGGACAGTTCCTCTCTGTCCTATGGTGTTGCTATGACACAGAATTAGCTCCAGGGCAGTGAATCCCCTGAAGAATTTTGCTCTCTTTGATTTACAGCACGTCACAATGGCAGTTTGGGCACCCATAGGGGACTTGTATTGTTTTTAGTCTCAATGTTCTTTGACTTTGGGGAACAAAATAAAATTCTGAAGGAGCGGGCTAAGCCCCGGTGGCATAGTGGTTGTGCACAGGACTGCGGCCCACTGGGATGGAGGTTCAATTCCAGCAGTGGCTCCACAGGAGCAAAAGGCTGGGCCTCCTACTCCCACCTCCAGAGGGAAAACAAACAAACAAACAAAATGAAACCAAAAAAATCTGAAGGAGCAAGAGCAGGACTGTAGGCTGAAGGTTTCCCCAGGAAATTCTCAAGGCTAGTCTTTGTACCCTTGAAAAACAACAGGGGGATTTTTTGCAATGTATTTTTTTCCTTACCAGCTTCATTTATAAATTTCTGAAGATTGCCTCCTAATAAGTCCTCATGATCCTCCTGCCTCTTTGGAGAAAATCTACCGTGTTGAGTCTTATGGAAGTCCATAAGACAGTTGCTGTCACCTTCAGAGCTGATCTCTCAGCTTTGAGTTGAACTGGACCAACACATCGCCTTGGAAGTCATTGTATTGATTGGGCCTTTTTTGCCGACGGCACCCTCATCACACTGAGACAAATGTGTTGCTGGGGAAGTTTGCTTGCCACCATCCATTGATTGCAGAGAGATGTTTAAACATATTTTGTTTGCAACGTACCTTTGAATATGTGAATTAAAATATTAACCACCATACTTTTTGACTTAGCCCCATATCTTCTCCTCTGACTTTGGTTTGAGGACTGAATGCAATGGTATAGACTGAAGACCCCCTCCTATGGTTCCTGGAGCCGGTAAATAAGTCACCTCATTGTACTTACCTTTACTCTGAATTTCTTGTCTTTTATTATTTTTTTTTAGTTCATTCTGTTTTATATGAATAGTCACATGCAAGTAGAATTTTTCTGAAGATCCTTTAAAGCTGGCTGCATCAATAGAACCACAGGAAGCTGCCAGAAGGTCAAGGTGGCTTCATAAGAGGATAGGAATCTTTGTTGATGCCAGATGGATCTTGACTGAAAGCAGAAAATACCAGACAGATGTTTCCTTTTTATATTTAATGTTTTAATTAATACATTTAATTAATATATTAATACATTTAATAATACATTAATAATGTTTTGATTAATACAGTTAATTAATATTTAATTAATTAACTGTGTGTCACATAACACATTCTCTGATAACGTCATGCAAAAAGGACCTCAAACCCTAACTGTGCTCTTGTAAGACCTATACATAGACATGAGGCAGTTGTTTGATCAGAACGAGGGACTACTGCTTGGTTTATAATCAAGAAACATGTATGGAAGAGGTATATCCTTTCACCATATATATTCCTTCCGTACGCTGAGCCAACAATCCAAGAAAGGAGATTATATACATAAGCACACCCATTACGATTGGAGGAAGGCTTGTTAGCAATCTGCCATCTACCCATGCTCGCCCAAAGAGCTGGAATTTATTGATCAAGCATGCCCAGGATTTAAGGAACAATTACTATGTAGGAAAACATCCTCCTATGAGCCCTTGTTCTGGTGCCTCTTCTTCCATGCACTTGCCACCCTTCTCCCTTTGGGAATTCTTTAACTGCATGGTCTGCAAGAACATCTTTAAGCTGAGTTCATCTTTCACTGTCCACTTTAATGAGCCTCCAGCATGAGCAGAGACTGGACTGCCTAACTCTGCAGTTCCTGGTTCTGATCTTCTCCTCCAGTTAGGGGAAGAGGATGTGATCATGTGTTCACCAAGCCAGGGGAAATTGTGAAAGGGGCCTTGCTCTAGAAAAGGCAGCCCACAAGAGTCCTGCCTCCCAGAGGAGGGTGAGCTCTGAGAGGAAGAGCCTGAGACTGCTCCCCTCTGCCTGCCCGTCTCTCCATCGCCATGGAGCCAAAGCGAATCAGGGAGGGCTACCTGGTCAAGAAGGTAAGTCCAAGAGTCCACGGAGACTGGGGAGGGGAGGGTGGGTGCCCAGCGCTGCACTTCCTTCTGCTCGTTTTAGAAGCATTTCATACCGAACCTCTTTGGTTGAAACAGGAAGGCATCGTAGCTGGTAGAGTGTTGGGGTGGGTTGGGGAGACCGACTGGTTATGTTCCACTGCCTTCTGTGTCTGAGAGACGAGCTATCTGACTCAGACCTCCGCACCGAGTCTTCTCTGTGTGACTGGGAGTTACAGATGAGAAACCTCAGAGGTGTGTCCCAGGAGAACGGCCATTTTTTTCAAGAGTCACAAAGGAGCTTGACCAGAAGGCTTCTGCTCTCAGGGATGTTGGGGAGTCTGTTAATTTCCTATTTCAAGTCCCGACTTCTCTATTGTAAGGAACAGGGGTGTGTGGAAAACAGAATGGGGTTAAGAGTGAGTTGTACGAGCCCCCAATAAAATGATTCATTTTAAAAAAAAAAAGGAGAGGGAAAGAGGAGCTTATACCAAAGGCTCAAGTGGAAAATATTTGGAAGTGAATATGACAACATGTGTACAAATATACTTGACACAAATGATGTGTTGAATGTTTTAAGAGCTGTAAGAGCCCCCAATAAAATCAATAACCCCCCAAAAAAGTGAGCTGACATAATGATACCATCATTAGAGTTTCTTTTTTCTTATTAAATGATCATTTTATAGTGGTATCTTACAACTCTTATAACCATTCCTACATCAGTTATATCAAACATATTTGTACCTAGGCTGCCATCATTTCCCCCCTACACATTTGCTTTCTACTTGAGCCCTTGCTATCAGAGTTTATTTCTTGAGCAGTCCTAAAATCAGGTCACTAACCACACTTATCTTCTTTGAGCTGGATGCAACGTCTTCCCTCAGAGATCTTAGTGGGGTTGGGGAACATATCCTGAAGGTGATGGATGCATCCGTTGTAAAGACAAGGAGATACAGACACAGGATTGTTCAAGAATACTTGACTCTTGTGGTGAGGTGCCAGAAGAGCTGATTTTCTTATACGGGGCATATGACCGAGTCATTGTGAAGCTCCTCATGGCATTGATTCATCATTGGGGCTTGCACCCTGTGGGCCACACCTCGGCAAAGGATGATTTCAGTCAAGGGGGTCAGTGAGCGGCATTCATCAGATTCCTTTAGACACCCAGTGTTGTCACTGGGCCAGCCCCAGACATGGCTTTGAAATGCACTGCCTCAAGGGATTAGACTGCTCACCCTGCTCCCTGGAAGAGATCATAGGTCTCCTGGCTCAAGTCCCTCACTTGACTCAAGAAGAAAGAGAGACCCCATGCCTCACTGATGGCTCACCATCACATGGCTGTTAACAGAGCGGGGTCTAGAACTGACTCCCCCGTTCTGGTTCTGGACTCTTGTCTTTTACCCCAGAATTCTTCTTAAAGCAAGTTCGATGTAAATTGCCCCCCAAACAAAACAAAACTCCAGTTCATTCTGACTCACAGCCACCCTGCAGGACAGAGTCCGGATGTTCCCTTGGATTTCAGGTGCTACCATCTTTCTGGAAGCAGACGGCCAAATATCACTCCCGTAGAATGGCTGGTGGGTTGAACCACTGACCTTGGGTTGGCAAACGAGTGATGAACCACCACGTTTCCTTCATCTAACTTCACTTCCCCCATTCCCATGGAGTCGATTTTGACTCAGGGTTTCTGAAATGACACAAGCAGATGGTTTCATCCCCCCCCCCCCCCCGCCCCTAAGGAGCAGCTAGTGGGTTTGAACCACTGACCTTTGTTTAAGCAGTTCAGGACTGATCGCACAGCACCACCAGGGCTCCCTTAATCTATGTTCGGAGATGTGATCTATTTGGTATAAGAATTATGATAAAACCTGGAGGATAAATGAGCCGTTGGATGAATTTTCGTCTAGCTGGCGGCACTTGGAAAGATTCTTTGTAAAAACAAAACAGAATACCACTGAAGTGAACGCTGACTGTGAAGGTCTCAGAGTAGGCTCTGACACTCTCTGAGGACTGGTGTGAGGCACTGGTGTTGACTTATTTCTTTCCTCATTGCTTGGGCTGATATCTGAGTAAGGGGCAGAAATGAATTTTTTTTCTGCAAGATGGTTTTTTTTTCTCTTTTAATAAGAGTGTCTTATGAAAGTGTCTTCATAAGAGATGCTGCTCTTATTAAGTCTGTGTGCTCATAGCTTGCCATTGCTGTTGTTGGGTCAACCCCCTGATCAAGTCACTTCCCACCCTCTCCTGTTCACGGACACCCCCAGTCGGAGTGGCAATAGACTATTCGAATCCATAGAGATCTCGCTGGCTGGCTTTGGAAAGTAGGCTGCCAGATCTTTCTTCCTAGTCTCTCTTAGTCTGGCAGTTCCGCTGAAACTTGCTCATTATGGCAACCAACACTCCAGTCTCCACTGACTGATGAGTGGGGGCTACCCTTGAATGGACTGGCCAGGAATTGAACCCAGGATGGAAGGTGAGAATTTTACCATGGAACCACCACTGCCTCTTGTACTCATATTTTCAACTCCCCTAATTCCAGAAAGGAGGCCTGGTAGCATTGTGGTTATGTCCTCAGGTGCTAACCAAAAGGTCACTTGTTCAAACCCATCAGATGCTTTATAGAAAAGCTGTAGCAGTCTGCTTCTGTAATGATGACAGCTTTAAAAACTGTAAGGGACAGGTCTCTGTATTGCAGTATTGTCACATGTCAGAATTGAAGGCAACAGGCTACCTTACACAAAATACAAAAGACTAACTCTCCCGTAAATGAGGATGCTTCTCTAGAAAATGACTGTCACAGAATTAGAGTTGTCAAGCAAACGGACTTTAATGAATACCTTGTATTTAATTATTGAGAGTGGATCTTAATCACCTTATGACCTAGAAAAGCCAATCTAGAAAATGTTGCTTAAAAATATTAATTTTTAACACATTGGTATTCCAACAATATCATAGTTTTTTAAATGTCTATAATTTACCTCTTCAATAAGGCATGCATTCCTCTCTGCAACCTTTTGAACAATCCTATGGTAGTGCATTCAGATACCCTAGCCATTCTAACGAAAGACTTGACTTGGAAAACATTCACTTCATCTCCTACAGAACTAAAACTAAAGTGAGAATTTACCATCTTTAAAGAAGTGCAGTTCTTAACTTAGTTAGATATTAAATTTCCAGAAGTCACCTTTTATGTGTAGATTTAGAACTCTATGTCAAAACCTAGCACTCGGTAAGTGCTTCTAAATGGCAACGGTTATTATTATCAATATCGGTATGCAGTTCAACAAGGAATCCTAGGGTTGGTGGTCAAGATAATAGAGGAGAAAGAGCCATGATAATCTTTGTTGGGCAAGAGAGATGGTTTGATCGGGTTTGTTGATGATGACAACAGTATTATACAATCTCAATTCATTCTTTTCTTTTACAAGGGGCAATGCTATTTCAGACACCAGGGTGGATACCACCACCACCTTTTTGTATATCTTGCTTTTAGAAGATAAGACATCTCCAGGGGAAAGAATACTCTAGTAGCAAAGGAAATGATACTTTGGTAGCAAAGAAAAGAATACTCTAGTAGCAAAGACTCCCACAGGGATTGCATCAAGTGAGAAAACCTGGAGGCAACAGGTCATGCATCTTTCTGCTTTCTGTTGCACAATGTATCTTCTCACGTGTCACAGGTCCCGTTTCCTCCTTTGCCTCCTGACTAAGGTCTCTACCCAGAGATGAGCGTTAGAGGAAAGCACCCGAGTACCATGTTGCAACTTTTTTTCTAAGTGACACTGGGATTTTCCTGCCACAGAGTCCTGTCACTTTAGATATTCAAAAAAGCCCTGATGGTCTGAAAGTTTAGGGAGGAACCTTCGGGGGGCGGAGTGGATATGACTAGAGGGGGAACAACTCCGCAAAGGGGGATGAGGAGGACTGCACGCTTCCACGTGTAGTCAGTGCCACCGAATTGTATGTTTGCTGTGTGTGTGCTCCAGAACCGCTAAACAAATAAAGTCTAGAAGAGAAGGGGGAAAGAGCACTGACAGTCTCGCCCCTAGCAGCTGGCTGCACCCAGACACAATCTCTTTCACCCCTGACCACTCTATGACATAGTGTCCTGATACCCCACCTGCCAATAAGAGGCTCTGAGGGGGTGAGTATCTTGTCCTTGGGCAAACACCAGAGAAGAGGATAAGAAGGGATTTGAACTTCAGCTTGGCTAAGGGTAAAACCCAGCCGGCCTCTTTGATCCCAGGCTGCGTCTTGAGAGGCAGGCCAAGAGGCAAGTCAGCAACAGGTGGTTGGTGTCAGCACAGGGCCTGGGCAAACTGTAGTATGGGTAGGGTGGTGGGTATGTGTGAATTGGATTGAAATTGGCCAAGTTAGCAGTTCAAAACCACTAGTTGTTCCTTGGCAGAAAGACAGGGTTTAAATTTTTTTTTTTTTATTCTAGTAAAGAGTTCCAATCTCAGAAACTCCTAGGGGCAGTTCTACCCTATCCTATGGGGCTATTGTGAATTGGTATCAGCTGGATGGTAGTGAGTTTGCTTGCCCCCTTTTATGTGAATATCAGGTTTATTTTCTCTTTCCCCTCAATCAATGTGCCTTGGGGTCTTTGTAGACAGTCCTGACTCGGGTACGCTTAGAACAGCAACTTTCAAAAGGAAGGGAGGAGCAGGTGACATACAACAATGACCTTTCATTGTTTGGTGTCACGGAGTCACTTCTGATCATAGGGACCCCAGGAGAGCCGAATTGCACCCAACCCTGTCCCAAACCAAGCTCGCCCCTGGAGGTGGATGGAGCACGCTGCCGTTTGCTAGACAACCAACCTCGTGGGCCATCCGCTGCTCAGAACTGACAGCCCGGCTGAGGCAGAGGGCATTTGAGTTGTCTGTGGGCAGACAGAAAGCGCAGGGACCCAGGTGGGGGGAAAGACGGAGAAGGATGCTGGGCAGGAAAGACAGAGGCTGAGGAAGACCAGGGGCTGAGGCAACATTCCTTGCATGCAGGAGAGTCAATGACCCCAGCCCAGGAATTCCCTCACAAAGACAGGACCCCGTGGATGGCCCAAGAGCTGTCTCGGTGTGGTTCTCCTTAGCCAGTCCTGCGGTTCTAGACTTCACACCGTGAAAGACTCCCCAACCGGTGGGTCCTGCTGATGGATTCATCATCAGCCTAATGGCTACCACATGGGATGCT
Organism: Nesogale talazaci; assembly: GCA_004026705.1. Lineage (NCBI taxonomy): Eukaryota > Metazoa > Chordata > Mammalia > Afrosoricida > Tenrecidae > Nesogale > Nesogale talazaci. Next base: position 112,070 of record PVJH01003304.1, read on the forward strand.
GACTCTGGCGAGGCTGGTTCTCAGCACTCAATGTCTTCATGCTCTGAGCCAGAGCAAGCCCCGAGTGGAGCCCATCGTTACCCACACTTTGCAAATGAGAAAATGAACGACTGAGTGCCTGAAAGCACACAGCTACGAAGTGGCAGAGTTGGACCAGGACTCAGGAATGTGGATCCGGTGTCCCATGGCGCCATGTCTAACCACTCGCCCAGATCTCCCACAGGCCTGTCTTCCAGTGATTTTCTTGTAGCGCTGTTGGGTAAGCATTGGACTGCGAGGGTAGGGGTTCAAACCTGCCAGCCATTCTCATAAAGTTTGACAGTCCTCCCAAAGCTCCCCAAGGAGCAGTTCTCAGTGCTTTGACTTGGTCCTCCGGGTCGAGTTGGCATGGACCTGATGGCAATGGGTTGGGTTGGGTTTGGTGGGTGAGTGAATGATGCCTGGGAGAATGATCTCAGTGTTGCCAACAAACCTGGGTGTTGGTTTCTCATGGTTCTGAACTTGGTTAAGGAACAGGTTAAATTCAGATGAGAAACATTCAGGATACAGTTGTTCACAAATCTGTGTATTCTCTGGAAATTGTCACCAGTGTTATTTTGTTTCTGAGCACTTGTCATAAGATAAGCTAGTCACCTGTGCTAAATATTTTCCATATATCATTATCTCATTTCTTACAATCGCCATAGAAGCGAAGTGTTTTGTGATGGTCATTGTGCAGGTGAGGAGGCTAATGCTGGTGAAAATCTTGTGTAAAGCTGAGTGGTCTTGGAGGGGCAGAGTGGAGACTTGAAGTCAAGCCCCCAGGACTCCAGAAACTGTGCTGTCAACACTGCATGCCCTCAAGGACTGCTTACCAAACATGCTTTCCCTGAGAAATTGTCCCACTGGGAATCATTTACTTATGTAAAAATTATACTAACTGGTAGATTAATTTCCCCGACTTCAAAAGCTCAAATAATATCAACAGATCAAATGAACAAACCAGTTACCATGAAGTTGATTCTAATTCATGGGGCTCCCCAGGTGTGTCACAGCTCAACTGTGCTCTGTTGGTGTTGTAACACCAACTTTTCCAAAGCAGGTCACCAGGCCTTTCTTCTAAGTGTCTCTGAGCGGACTTGAACCCCTAACCTTTCTAGTTAACAACAGGATATACATCTCCAAACAAAAACCAAACTCACCGCCATTGAGTCAGTTCCAATTTGTAGCAACCCTGTGAGTTTCCAGGACTGTACCTCTTGTAGAGACTAGAAAACCTCGACTTTCTCCCATGTGCAGCTGGTGGTTTCAGATGACTGATCTTTCTGTTAGCAGTCCAACATGGAATCCATGATGCCACCAGAGCTTCCCCAGAGGGTTAAAATAAGTCTTTGTGATCTCATGTACCATTTTGAAAAACTGGGTGGCAGGTTTGATGATGTAGCTGAAATAAGGGCTTTATTCCATGCAACAGCAACTTCAAATCACATGCACCTGTGTGTGTGTGTGTGTGTGTGTGTGTGTGTGTAGGTGACAGTAATTCATAGTTCTGCTTTGGTAAGATACGTAATTTTGATTGTAATGCATGTTTATTTGTATTCCTGCCATGCATCACAGTTGAAAACGGAAGTCTGAGGGACAGGGGAAGTTAAAAGCAGCATCTTTACTCTGTGTGAGGTAGCCGGGAGAGGTTTTCAAAGGAAACATAACATCGCCCTGTCCCTCAGCTCCTGGCATGGTTGCCCAGTGCAAGTGAGTGCCCTGTCTGTGCCGTCATGGTGCAACACAGAACTAAGCCTGGTTTGACTGGGAACTCCTGAAGAGCAGAGAACAGAGCCTCATTCAATCGTACCTCCCGGGCTGATGTCTGAGGGGTAAGAGCTTCACCTTTATTCCACATGAAAGGCAAACATCTGGAAGAAAGACATTCATCTAAAACACTCAGAAACTGGCCCTTCAGGGTTCTGATGGAGAGTAATTTTCAGGTGTTCAGGACAATCATTTCAGAGGGCATGTTCATTTTTCAAGGGTCTTATTAAATATGTTTTGAACATTTAGGAGGAGAGGCCCAAACATTAGCAGGGCATCAGGAAATGAAGAGGTCTAAAGGGGAAGTAGGGACAAGAGACATACGTATTTGGGGGGCAGTGATGAGCTATTTCTAGCTGCTGTGAACTTGGTTGCTGCTGAAAAGAATCAAGTGCTGTCTGCTCCTGCACCCCTTGCTCCCTCAATTGCAGTTCAGACCATTGTCCCCCTCGGGGTTTTCAGCCTCTCATCTTCACATGTGTATGGCCAGGTCTTTCTTCCTAGTCTTCTTCCGGCTGGAAGCTCTCCTGCCACCTGTTTAATATCAGCCCGGCAGAGGTATGTAGAAATATGGGGCTGGGAAGGGCTCCAAGTCTGTAAAGTATTTAATCTAAGTCCCCAATGGTGGCCTCTCTTTCACTAATCCTCCACCAAGTCATCTCGAATCCCCTCTTGTGTCTGGGAGTTCACTAATTTAACTTTATCCTATACCTCATGCAGAACAGAGTTTTGCAACGCTCTCTGCTGGGTGGGAGCTTCACAAACCATTCACACTGGAAAATGGCTCTCCTCTGCTTTGTATGTCCCTTTAAGAGTTAAAGTTCAGCCAGTTTTTCCAAGAGTTTCTCAGGAGCATTGTCCATGTCCAAAGATGAGTGCTCATGCCTTGTCACAGTCTTATCTGCAGCTTTTTAGCATCCTGGGACTCAATGGAGTTGCTCAAGGGGATGTGCCCCACCCAGGGCACAGGGGGTAGGGAGCACGTGTGGAAAGATGACTCTGAATCTTGCTTGCTCACTGTCATCCCCAGCAACCCTAGTGACTCAGTCCCCTCCTAATTCCTCTGTACCTGAAGGAGGTGGGAAGAGGGCTCAGGGTCGTGCTTTTAGAAAGTGCCAGAATTGGGATTTCAGCCTGGGTCAGGGACTCCAGTGTTCCCTGGTCTTAGCCAGTGACTCTCCTGTTTAAAGTTAGAGTATCTCCTTCCTCCCTCAATACCATATGCTTCTATTTATAAGGCCCACAATGACTTTTAGGTTTTTGGTGTGTTTTTTTTTTTTTACAGCCCACATCAAAGTGCTGACGCAGAGAGCTTCTTTCCCACCCCCACATACCCGACAGCCTCACCAATACATTTCATGTCTTAAAAAATCGTATCAAGAAAAAAAGATTCTTTTTTTAAAAAAGTTGGTTTCTATGATCGCTAGGGAGGCAGTGCATGTTAATGTTTGTTGGGCACACGCACCTCTTCTTTTGAGGGCCGGCTTGATTGCAGGACTTGTCCATTTTAAAAATTAGGAGTGCCAAGAGCTGAGATCCTTAAAGACATATTAATTTTAAGGATGTTAAGACTTTTTTAAAGGGTATTAAGATTTAATCATAATATGTTCACACCACCCTCCTGTTTTGATTTGCTTTTCAGTTTTTTTTTTAATGTACAGGTCTAGCTTTTGTACGGTCAACTAGTTAGCCCTCATTTCTTCTTTTGATGCCCTGTGACTTCATACTCTGATGCCCCAAACTGTGTCAGTCCCACCTGATGAAAGGGTATTCCTTGGATCTCCTTAAACCTGACTTTAGCACCTCAAACTTACCCATTGTGGACATGGCAATATTATGGGTGTGGGCTCACGATATGCATATATTCATAAACAGGAAAAACAGATGTACGTGTGTATACACCCATATGGGTGTGTACACCCATATACATATGTAAACACACACACATACACAAAACCACGTCAAACTCACTGCCATTGAGTTAATCCCCACTCATAATGATTCTACAGGGCAAGGCAGAAGTGTTCCTTAGGCCTTCAGAGATTGTAAGTCTTTCCAACAGGGCAGCGGCATCTGTCTCCTGTGGGGTGGCTGATGGTTTGAACGGCTGACCTGCCATCAGCAGCTCAACTAACGCCTAATCTGCAGCACCACCCAGGTTCCGTGTGTGCATATGTATCATGAAGCGATACTCCAACATGCGTATCTTCTATGAACAAGGCTATGCTCCCATATAATCACAATGTCATGTTCATGCCAAAGACATTTAACTGCCATAGCATGTTAGTATCTAATAAACATTTTACATTCAAAATTTCCAAGAGTGTCCTGCAAAGCTGCTCTTAAAAAAAACAAACACAACCACACAATTTAATCAAGGGCCACCAATGAAGCTGTTTTTCAAGGGAGTAGATGAAAGGAGTAGTGAATGAGCTGGAATAGCTCCTGCCTGTAGAAGCGGCCTGATGTTTGCTGTTACTGTGACTAGTGTGAATCCCTGGCGCTATCTCTGTGTCACTACCTATGTCAAGCAGCATTTATAGTTTAAACTGAGGGGATATGCACACATAATAAAATGTGTGAAGTGCACCATGGCTTGTTGGTTTTTTGAAAGAATAATATACATATATATGTATATATATATATATATATATATATATATAATTTAGGCAACTCCTTGATCAACCTAGAAACTATTTTCAGTGTCTCATAAAAGTCTACTGTGTCTCTTCCTTGTCCATCCTCTTGCCCAGGGAACCACTAGGATATCTTGTGCCACTATCAATTAATTACACCTGCTCCTAAATTTCATATAAATGGAATCAGGTTGTAAGTAATGTTGTGTGTGTCTGCTTTTTCCTCAGGCGACACAAGAGCACTGAGACCCACCCATGTTGTGTATTGTACCAGTGGTTCGTGCCTCTTTTCTTGTTGCTAAGTTGTATTTCATTTGAGTCATGATGGGTTGGAATCGACTTGCTGGCATTGAGCATTTGTTTATGTAAAGTCATATTCCATTTTAGTTACTACAGTTTGCTTATTCATTCTCTGGTTGATGGCATTCGAGTTACGATCCACATTTATTTACTGTGACCAAAGTTGCTCTAAATATCCTTATCTGCAATTTCCTGTGGTCAAATGTATTTCTCTGAGATACATAACCAGGAATGAAATGGATGGTTCATGGGCAGGTGTTTGTTTAAATTTGGTATAGACTGCCAGTTTTCCAAATTAGATGTGTGTCATTTTATATTTCTTTCAGTGGTGTGGGAGTTCTAATTACTCCACTTATGTGCGAAATCGTGGTCATTGAAATCGCTCACAACTTTAGTCATTCTAACAAGTATTTATAGAGGTTTCTCACTGTGGTTTTCATATGCATTTCCTTGTAGAAGTTGCTGTTGTATACTTCTTCATAGACTTATTTGATATTATCCTTAAAAACTGCCTGTTCAACTCTTTTGCCCACTTGAAAATCAGCATTTCATCTTGTGTTTTTCATATTGATTTGAAGGGGCTACTTGCATTCCAGATATGCGTGTCTCAGTTAAAGCCACCCTCACTGCAAGTGTCTCTCAGTCAAAACAGAAAGGCTATCAGCTGAACTTAGATCACGTAGTAGCACAGTGTGTAAGCAAATGGGTAAGTCATTACTCATCTTCTAAAAAAGGAAATAATTCAGTTAGTCAGTCTGAGCAGAAAGGAGAGAGTGTATTTTAATCCACTCAATTTTAAATAAGAGTTACGACAAAGGAAATGTTTGGGCAAGAAGAGCACTAGCCCCACGAGTATTTGCATTTATCTTCTTTGCACAAGCAGTCTTCCTTTTGGTCAACGGAAACTTGGTATTTGTAGATAAGCAGCAGGATCTCCTGGGACTGTATGATCATGCCATTTTGTGGTGGTCATTATAAGGCTGATATCATGGGACAGAGGGGGAGGGACAAAGAGACATTCTCTCCTTTTACCAACTCAAATACATCCTGGCTGACTCATAGTGGGCCTAGAGGACAGGGCAGATGTGCCTCTGTGGGTTTCTAAGGCTGTATGTCTGTTCGGGAACAGAAAGTCTCATTTTCCTCCCCTCCAGAGGCAGTCCCTCTCTCTTGGATGTTAGTCTCCTGAGCAGCCTGACCACAGAAAAGTGGGTCACCTTCTTCCACATTGGCCAAATCAAGACTATTTTCTTTCTTTTTTTTTGGGGGGGGGGGCATCACTGCCCTCTGGTGGTCACGGGAGCTTCCTAGCCTTGCTCCTGGAAAGTCGCTGCTGGATTTGAACTGCTGCAGTCCCGCACTCAACCACTACACCACCAGGGCTCAGCCCTAAGACTATTTTCTAGGTCCTGCACACATCTACAACAGTTTTGGAAGGCAGCCACCCATGACGATTTCTATTCTTTTGTTGGTCACTTCTTCATACCGTCTTTTTCCCAGCTTTATCTGCCCATTAGCATGTACTGTGACTTTCATTATAAATACCTGTTTGGCCGCGAAGTAAAGTCAGAGACCAATTCAGGGGTTAGGGCAGGCTTTATTGGAAGGCTTGCGGGCGACTTCAGAAACTCAAAGGAGTGTGAGCTGAGGAAGCCGCACCAAGGGAACAAAAGGAAAAGTTTTTATACCCCCTTGACCGGCGCAGGTGTTAATCTTCAAATGAAGGGAGTGTGTACACAGCTGGGTTTCATAAGGGAGATGGTCGTTAAATCTATCTAAAAGTCGCGGGAGGATGGTAATGCGTATCTTTTAGACACAGGCAAGCACCTTGATTCCGAGTACAAAGGATTTCAGGGAGGGTTTAGCAGGAGTGAGCTCTTGAGAGGTAAAATGGAGGCGCTGCGCCTAAAAATGGAGGCTCTTGTGCCAAGACCAGACAATAATGCCCCCCCCCCACACACACACAGTGCTATTTACTACCTGGTGGTTTAATGGTGAGGTAGTCATGCGGGACTGCAGAACGTGTGTCTGTCTAGAGTTGACAGACTGAAAATAAAATTTTACATATATCCCATACATTTATATGATCATATTTTGTTTGTTCATTTGTTTTTAGTCATTTTATTGAGGGTTCATATAATTCTTATCACAATCAATACATACCTCTATTGTATGCAAAGCACATTTGTGCATTTCTTGTGTGAGGGCATATTTTCAACATGATCTAAACCAAATTTAATACCTTTTAGCATCTGGTAGGAGGGAATGATCACCCTCTTACCAAAAAGAGAGAGAGAAAGAGAGAGAGACTCAAAAATATGGAATATCCTTCCCCCTCCCCCCCCAAGATCTTACAACTGGTAAGTGGTCAACATGAATCAAGCCCAATTCTGAGGTTTGAGCCCAAGTTTGAGGTTTGAGCTCAGGTGGTCCCCTATCTCCAGATTTCCTGAATTAGGACAAGCCATGCTGTGAGGGAGGAGGCATGCAAGACCAGGTGCAGGACATGTCCCTCAGGCCTCTGAACTTCATTCCACCCAGGAAGACAAGAGAGATGCAATCTGTTCCCTCCAGGGCACATTCCTGCAGGGCCTTCAACGGTTCTATTGCTGGCTCTACATAGCAAGAGGCTAACTGCTCTTGAGTTTCCCTCTTCTTGAAATGGCATTGGTGACCGTGATGCCATTGCATGATCATTTCCCAGAAATAGAGAGAGAATGAAAGAGTGGTTATGTACTGGGCTGGACATCCCTATGTGGTCACTCTTAAATTGTCAGGCGCATTAGAGCTTTCAGAGTTCTATCCACAGGATGAGCTTAATATGGGCTAGAATGTCTACTGATTTGTTTGCTCATTTAATTACTAATTTAATATATTAAATATGGATTCATAATCCCTCATGGATTTAATGCATGGTTTCCATAATTTATTGAAAGTTATTTTAATAGAGTATACTGTATATTTAAAATGTTTCATATTATATTCATTTGAAGTATTTGATATCTTAATGTTGTACTCATTATTTATTGAGATGCTATTTTGTAATCATTATTTAGTTTTTGTGCATTGAAAACATCTGGCTGTCTTTTATTTATTATTTAATTATTCTCTAATTACTTGGTTGCATGGAGCCCAGACTCAGAAAGTACCTCAGAAAGGTCCAGTGGCTGATCAAGAGTGAGCAGGAGGGAAACTGTACATCTAGAACTTGAACGAGGTCTATCATCCAGTCACTGCAACAGCCCAACCACTGTTTACACATGAAGGCAGATTTGATGTGGGGACGACCTTCTGGATATATTCATCTCCAGATGGTCAGGAGATGGTTTTGAAACAAACTAATACAAGAAAAAAAACAACTCACTACCTTTTTGACCTTAGGCTGTTTTGTTAACTCTGGCATCTTCCTTCCCCAGGATTGAAATTTTCCAAACACATAAAACTTCCAACCAAACCCTAATAGTGATCTATTTTTCTCTCCTATAAGAAACCAGTGTTTAAAACAGGGTCATAAAGGAAGACAAAAATATGAGCAGTAGCTGTGGTTCTGGCAGGAGTGGGTCACCGCTGGATCAGAGTGCCTGCCGAAAGTGCAAACCCATCCTTGTTCTACCAGATGAGGTCCTTGTTGGTTCTGAAGCTGTGAGCCCTGTCAGTGAAGGGAGACGCAGACTTAGGGGAAGTCTACCAGGACAGAGTCTGAATAGGGACCAATGAGACAAGGAGAAGAATTTGTCGCTTTTTTCTGTGATGTGTGATAACTAGCATTAGGCATGCAGGAGAGGCTGGTCTTCCCAGTGGTTTTTAATGCCTGTCTACTCTGTGCTTAGTATTTCTAGCAAAGAAAAGTATCAGGTAATGTCATTATCCCAGACGGAGAAAGAGCTCACATAAGGCAATGAAAGAATGAGCTAGGGCGACCTGGAACACAGTCCCATAAGAAGAGCACGCATGGACCCCAAGGAGATGAAAGTGGGCAGGTGCAGCTTGGGAAGGCGTCATCAAGGAAGTGGGCTCAGCTGCGCTATGAAGAATGCGGAGTGCCTGTGGGTGAAGGCAGGGTTCAGGGTGTTTGACTACTAATCCAAATGTTGGCACCCACCCAGCGAAAGACCTGGTGTTTTGCTTTCCTAAGATAAACAAAAAGCAAAACAGTTATGATCACAGCCAAGAAAACCCTATGAGGCAGTTCTATGACGTACCCCTTGGGGTCACTGTCAGACAGAATCAATCCATGGCCCTGAGATTGGTGGCTTCTTTCCGTTAAAGGACGCAGGAAATTCCAGGAGAGGCAGGACTGGGGTGGATTGGGGAAGGCATAGCAGGGAGTGTGACCCTTCAGGACGAACAGCCAGGAGTGTACTTCCAGAAGGCACCCCTAGGAGACAAGTTGGAATGACAGGAGGTGATGGCATCCAATATGTTAAAAGTCAATGGTAAGAGATGGTGGGGTCAATCGTTTTATGGACAAAATGCAATTTACAAAGAATCCTTCCCCAGACAGGTTCCATCACAAAACATCCATCCATCCATTGTGTTTAAAGCACATTGTACACCTGTCGCCATCATCCTCCTCAAAATATTTTCATTCCATTAAACCCCTGATATCGGTTCCTCATATTTCTCTTCCTTCTCCGTTTCTCCCTCCCCCATGAGCCCTTGATAATTTATAAATTATTATTATTTCATCATAGCTGACACTCAGGTTCTGTTTTGTTCTCATTTCAGGGGAGTGTGTTCAACACCTGGAAACCCATGTGGGTTGTGCTATTAGAAGATGGAATTGAATTCTATAAGAAGAAAAGTGACAGCAGTCCCAAAGGGATGATCCCCCTGAAAGGCAGCACCCTCACTAGCCCGTGTCAGGACTTTGGCAAAAGAATGGTGAGCTGGCATCACTAGCTTTGGGGATCAGCCGGTCCAGCACCGACCAGGCCAGGGCACAGGTGCGGTGAGAATGGTGCTCTCAGGCCAGTCGCCCCCATCCCTCTCGTGCCCCAGGACTTGGATCTAGGATCAGGTGAACCAAGCACCTCTGGAACATAGCTGGGTCAAGTGCTTTGTTCCTTAAGACGGCCTCTCCTGGTGAAAAGCATCAGCTCTAATGGATGTGTTCTGCTTTTCAGTTCGTGTTTAAGATCACCACGGCCAAACAGCAGGACCACTTCTTCCAGGCAGCCTTTCTGGAGGAGAGAGATGCCTGGGTTCGGGACACCAAGAAAGCCATTAAGTGCATTGAAGGAGGCCAGAAGTTTGCGAGAAAATCCACCAGGAGATCCATTCGACTGCCAGAGACCATTGACTTGAGGTGATTTCCGCTTGGCTCCTCTCTGCCCGTCCATGGTTTTCCTTGGGGGCTCTCTCACTGCAGGTCCTGTGCCCATGCTTGCTGGCCCCTCCTGATGGCTTGACCTACTGCACCGGCATGTCCACCTGGTCTGAAGGAGCAAGTGTGGCTTCTCCCCCGCTGCTAAGAGGAGGCTAATGGAGTGAAAGTGCCCTGCGTTTGCATTCCCTGTCACTTACCGTGCATTTATGAATCAGTCATCATCAGTGAGTCTTGAAAGAGTTCCAGGATAGAAAGGAGAAGGTGGGGGCCATATGAAATGTTGCTAGCAAGGTGTCATCATCAAGCAATCTCCCAGCAAAGTCCTGTTGGGATCATACCAATCTAGGCTGGGCCTGTTTTGAATCCTGACCTGGTTGAATGACCTATGCAAACAGGTCAACCCAGTCTCAGATGGGGGTTGGGAACAAGGTTTCTTTCTTCTGGAATACCTCATATCCACCTTCTCCTGTCATAGGAGCCCCCTTTTCTCAAAACCTGGTTTACTTCGGGTTGTTTTGCTTTCATGTCAAGCATGCCCCAAGACAGTGGGCTGGTCAAGAAGAAGCCTGTGCAGGTTGCTTAAATTAGTCCATGGGGATTCTGTTTACATGAGTGGAAGAGTGTCCCTGCCAGGTGAGGACTCTGAGAGAGTCACCTCCCCACTCACCTGTCTCTTTTCATCTCTGTGCAGTGCCCTGTATCTGTCCATGAAGGACAGTGAGAAAGGAATAAAAGAACTGAATCTGGAGAAGGACAAGAAGATTTTTAATCACTGTTTCACAGGTAAAGGGCCTAGCAAGCATGGCATGGGGCAGCTGGAGCCGGTGATGGGGAGCTAGTTCTGCCTATGTCTAGTGTGTGAGGTGGAGCTGCAGAGTGACCCAGACGCAGGCACGGTCTCTGCCTGTAGCCTTTGATGACCACGGTGCGGAGGCCGGGGTGGGCAGTGGGAACAGGGAGAGGGGAGGGATGGGTTATTGATGGGGGAGGAGGGAGGGTGAAGAACCACATCTCTGAAGGGTGTGGCAGGATGTTGTTGATCTTATTTCTGAAGCCATGCTGGGTAAATATAGATGGTAATGTTTCTTGAAACACGAATACACAGGAAAACAATCCCTTCCAAGTCCTTATCCCTCAACGCTCAACAGCGGCCTGAAAAACTTAACACGGCTCAAAAAGAGAGAGAAAAGCAACATGGAAATTGACTTGGAGTCTTCAGTGATAAGCAAGTTCATCTCGAACCCCAAACTGTGGGCTGAAGATGGAGAGTGTGAGCACGCCAGGCTCTGATCAGCTGTGGGACGTTGCTCCCAGGGTAGTGTTCACCCCAAAGAAGCAAGCACACATGCGCACATTCATCGTTGGTGCTCTTGGAAACTCCCATGGTTCATTAGAGGCCAACATGGGAGGCAATGTTTAGAATCAGGCTTTCCAGATGCCAGGCAAGGCTTCCTTTGGGAGCCGTGGGGGGAAGGAGGGGCAGGGAGAACATGATGAGAAGCTACAGCAGAACTGCCTGTGGATAGTCAGCAGATAATTCATGACAATAGTCCCTGTGAGAATCAGGAAGATGGGGGAGGGGTGGCTACGAGGTAGCCAAATAACACCCCAGAGAGTTTAGCCTCTGAGGAGTCAGGCAGCCAGGAAAGGCCTGGGTTGTGATTTAGGCTCAAGATTCCAAGCCATGGGTAGGGGGGAGGCACATGGGCAAAAGCCAGACAGGTCTCCAACTCTGGCAGAATGGACATTTGTAAGACAAAGCCCCAAGGGCTGGGACGGGGGTCGGCGAGGTTCTGATGTGCAGTCTAGAATTTCGGAAGTCCCCACCACTGGGCGTCAGTCAGGGTAGTGGAACTTTCTTGTGGAAGTCAGGAAGACTCCAGAGGGAAATGAAGGCCTTGGCAGAGTCTGGGACCTGCCCCGTGCTGCTGACACAGGACAGAGGACCTTGGATGGTAGGTAACACGGATACTGGACTGAACGTTTGCTCAGACGTCAGCCTACTTCACTGAGTGAGCACGGCCTCTAGGGTCAAGATCTGCTGCAGGTGTCACTTGAGACCTAATGTCACTTAAGCAGCCTCAGAGTTCATTGTCTCATCCTTTACATGAAGCCTATCATTGCTGCCCCACTTCACTGATAGGACTGTTGTAAGAATGGAAAGGGACAATGGAGTGTCCTTTAGATGTTATTTTAGGGAAAGGAAAGTATAGACGCGTTTTCCATATATGAAATCTGTGAAAGGCTCACTGACCAACTGTTTTTTTTTTTCCATTTTCTGAGCAGAGCAACAACCTTACTGCTCTTGTCTGGATGACCCAGGGCGCATTGTCTAGTAGCACGGGGTTCAGAAAGTCTCCGTTCTCAAAGCCCCCTTAGCATTTGACATTATTTTTCATTCAGAGCTTGATGGTACCCACTGCTGTCAAGTCAATGTTACTTCACAGAGACCCTATAATTCAAGCAATCGACCCGGTGTAGGTCTGTCTCTTCACAGCCCTCTCTTGAGGCAGAAGGTTGAATCAAGGACATTTCGAGTCTCCCTTATTCTTTTGAAGGCATGGCACTCACCCCCAGTGCTGACCCCGCCTGGGAATTTGGGACGTACATGGTGATATGCTGGGAGTCGCTGGAGGTGATGCAAACTATGAATGCCCTCAACGGGTAACCCAAAAGGGAGTTGAGTGCCCCCTACCCCCTTCCCCGGGTTCCCCAGAAGAAAGTCCCAGGAGTTCACCCTCAGGAAATCACCCGTGAAATACCTCCTGGCACACAGTGCTGCTCTCACTCACCCGGGGCTGCCACTTACCAAGGTCCACTCGGTTACGGCAACTGCTTCCATGCTTGGCAACGGTCCATGCAGAGACTAGACTCCTTCCCTGCTTCAAGACTTGCAATGGCCCTTCATGGCGAAGTTCCTTACCGGGCCATCAAAGCTCTGCTCACCCCACCCCTGTGCCTTCCTCTTGTTCCCCTTTGCCTCCTCACCACCCTCCCTACCCCCCAGACACACTGGTCACCGTAAGTCAGTGTCGACTCCATGACAATTGGCTTTGCAAGACGTTTCAAGAGGGAACGCATGTATTAAAGAACTCAACGATTCCTCTCTTGTCAATTTTATTTTTATCCGATACTTCCTATTTATCACAGTGGGGCATGAGCAGTAGACACCTGGCAGGGAGGAACAGTGAAGTGAGAGCATGAGGCTGCGTCCTGTCTATGTGCCTCTGCCCACGATGCTGCTCACTCAGCCTGAGCGGGTTCCTCATAGCCCATGCCTCAGCTGCTTGGAAACCACCCACTGACTTTTAAAAAGCAGTGGCCCAGTGTGACTTCCTCTATAAATCTTTTCTGAACAAGTCACCAACAGCCGGCCTGCTGCCTCTGCCTCTCAATACCCCAAAGGTTGGGTCCTGTAGTTCCACTGTAATGACCTGGATCAGTGATTCTCAACCTGTGGATCTCAACCCCTTTGGGGTGGTCAACAACCCTTTCCCAGGAGTTGCCTAGGCCCATCATAAAACACATATTTTCCATGGTCTTAGAAACTGAGACACTGCTTCTCTATCCGTCTCCAGGGAGGTCCACCCACATGCAGATATGCCCACCTAGGAAAACTGTTACCCATGCTACACCATGCTTCAAGGCAAAATGTCATTTATTCATCATTAGAAATAAATATTTCACAATATATAATGACATATTGTGTTGTGATGAATCACTATGCTTTAATTAGGTTCAATTTGTAATAATGAAAATACACCCTGCATATCAGATATTAAGATTATGATTCATAACAGTAGCAAAATTATAGTTATGAAGTAGCAGCAAAAATAATTTTATGGTTGGGGTTTACCACCACATGAGGAACTATCTGAAAGGGTCGCAGCATGAGGAAGATTGAGAACCACTGCTATAGATTAAATATTTGTGACAATGCCTCCCTGTTTACAATGCATCTCTCCCTTTTAGATTCCTTAAGTGAAGTATTCTCAACCTCATCCGTTTTTTAGCCCTTAATAGATGCTCAAAATATCTCTGTTCCTTAGTGAAATACACGAATGGGTTAGTAAACATGACACTCCTCACTGACCAACATGGTTGAAGATCAGGTTGTTTTGTGAAAATGGAAGATGACCACATCAGATCATAGAATGAAGGATGACTACCCCCTTACCTCACTGCCAAATTATATCATTGCATGGCTGCCACGACCCTGCAGAGAGTGGCGACCCTGCAAAGTTGGTTCATCACCATACCCATTCCCACTAGCATTCCTCATGCTCTCACCTCACTGTTCCTCATTGCCAGGTGTCTCCTGCTAATGCCCCAATCATTAGATAGTAGATTTTTTTAAGCCACTGGGGTAAATAGGAAGTATTAGATAAAAATAAAGTTCATAAATGAGGAATAGTTGATTTCTTTAATACATGCGTTGCCTCTTGAAATGTCTTGCAAAACCGATTGCCATGGATTTGACTCTGACTCACAGTGATCGGTGTGTCTGAGAAAAACTGTGCCCCAAAGGGTTTCCAAGGCTGCTTTTGCTGAAGCAGACTGCCAGGCCTTTTATTCTGCAACCTCTCTGGGTGGATTCGAACTGCCAGCCTTTTGATTTGTAGCAAGCACCTCCAGGGACTCTATAAGGAGATATAGAAAAACCCTTCACACGAGTGCCTTTGTTTGTAGGTATCTATCTCACAGAGTCTCTTTTTTCCTTGTAATAGAGATATGAGACAGATCAGACACTTGGGGCCGTGGGACCACTTCAAGTTTCACTGTCAGGGTCTTGCTCCCTGATAAAGAGAAATAACTTTCCTTCTTCTGCAACTATCCAGGTAGCTGTGTCATCGACTGGCTGATATCCAGCCAGTCCATTCGGAATCGCCAAGAAGGGCTCATGATTGCTGCCTCCATGCTCAATGAAGGGTACCTGCAGCCCGCGGGCGACCTGTCCAAGAACGCGGTGGACGGCACCTCTGACAATCCATTCCTGGATAACCCTGATGCTTTCTACTATTTTGTAAGTGACAGAGCTGCCCACCTGTCCTTGGTGTGATGGGGCTGTAGGAGCAGACGCTGGATGGATTCCTGTTCATGTCCACCTACGGGAAAGAACCCAGCCCGGTAGAGAAGTATTAAGAGATGAGAAGGGCTGGAGAGATTAGTCAGGGAGAGACCAAGAAAATACCTGCTGTCCTGAGGCCTATTTGCAAATTTAAATGCAGATTCTAAAACTTCTCTATCCCCAAGGCTATCCCAATGGGACAGTTGCTCCCCTTCCACAAAGCCTGCTTTGCTTTACATCAGTCCATTGAAAGCCTTGGGCTGCCACCAACCGCAGAGTTGGTGGCTCAAACCCACCAGTGACTCGGGAGCAGCAAGAGGAGGCTGTCTGCTTGTGCACAGCGTTACCATCTGAGACACCCTATGCGGGCTCACTGGGGGTCAGAAGCAACGCTCGGGTTGCGGGTTTGGTCTGGGGTTTAAAAAATGTACTCCCACCTCCCCCCCAGCCCTCCCCCAAACGCACTGCCGTCAAGTCATTTCTGAGTCACAGAGATCCTGTAGGACAGGATGGAATTGCCCCTGTAGGTTTCCAAGGCTATAACTCTTCACAGGAGTCGAAAGCCTCATCTTTCTCCCAAGGAACAATCAGAGGTTTTGAGCGGCCAACCTTACAGTCAGCAACCCAACGGGTAAAGCATTATGGCCCCACATGCCGAAAGGCTCTTGGTGGTGCTGCAGTGAAGTGTGTGGCTGTTCCTTGAAATGCTGGTGGGTCATGCACACCCAGGAACCCGACCATCTTCTGTGGTACACATTATGACCTAGGACATCCGCTGGGGCAGTTCTATTCTGTCCTGTCGCATCATGACGAATTGGGGCTGACTCAAGGTGTCCAACAACTCAACAGTACATGTCAGGCACGTTCTTAGAAAATAATAGCATGGAAAACCAACCACCAAAACAAACAAACAAAAAAACCCAAAGAGTGGGAGTTCGGGCCCCCACAGACCTTCCATTGTAGAGGAAGACCTGCGAAGGCAAAGTTGCGAGACACTAGCACTTTCCAAAAGATAAACACTGACACACAATTATTACTGCCCACTTTATTCATCCATGTGACCCCCTCCCGTCACCTGTGTTCCTCCCTGGGGTGCTTCCTGCACCCAGAACAGACTCCAATATGCTTCATGGCCTGAATCTGGGACCAGTGGATAAATCCTCTTGCAGTAGATTTCTCAGCAGGGGAAAGGGGGTTTGGGGCGTGGCCATGCTGTCTCTTCTGAGGTAGAGGATTGGAGTCAGGAAACTGCTGGAGGGAACCATGCTTCTCACCACAGTGGATGTCTATCCCAGAGACCTGTCCATTTCTCATCTGAGGGAAATGCCACCCTCAGTGTTTTCGTTTGTGTAGACTTTTTGGTCAGCTGTGATAGCGCCATGTAAACCAGTATTCTCAAACTCTCCGTGACAGTGGCTTCTGTCCTGTTCTCAGAGGATCTGGGGTCCTGCTCTTGGTCTTATCAGAGGCCAAGAAGCAGAGAGTGGCCATTGAGATGGAATTGCCCGACGTCCAATCAGTTAGTGCGCTTTGTTGTCAAGGATCAGAAGAAGCAAATGTTCGAAGCAGGCACGTGCACCCCAAGGAAGTTGGAGCTCATCTTAAGAGCACTGTTTCAGGAACCCCAGAAAAATGAAGATTATTCCTGAGATAACTCCTGAATGGGGAGAGGAGTGGAGCAGTATGTAGCATAAAAGGAAAAGAAAAAGTCAGGAGGAAAGCATAAAATTAGAAAAAAATACCAAACATGATTATGGCATAACTCTTCTTAAGAAGACTGAACTGTTGGATTGTATGATACATGAATCACATACCAATAAAAGTTTTTTTAAAAAGTTACAGTATCAGAGAAAACTGCTAACAAAAACTGACCCTTAGCATCCAGACAACGACAGACACAAGGGTGGGAAGGAGAAGTGGAAAGAGGTAGCTGGAGGGGCAGGAGATGGGGAGTGTGGAGCAATAGGTCCTAGAATGGTCAAGTGAACTTATCGTCTGGTCTTCCAACAGCCCGACAGTGGGTTCTTCTGTGAGGAGAACTCCAGCGACGATGACCTGATTCTGAAAGAAGAGTTCCGAGGCGTCATTATCAAGCAGGGCTGTCTACTCAAGCAGGTGAGTGGCTACCGCGACTTTCTACTCCGCTTCCTGTACGTGTTCTCTCTCTAACTTAAGCGGGGGTCCGGCTGGTTTAGCCAGTGCGGTGGTGTTTGTTGTTGCTGAGTCAGGGCTGATTCATGGGAAACGTGTATGTCACAGATCAAATTTAACCAAGAGTCAGCTGGACCGTGACACCCCAGAATGATAGGAAAATCGGGAAGTAGGTGATGAAAGAGGCAGGGGGCCGGAGGACCCAGGGGGACAGAACAATAGAGAAACTTCTCTCGTATCAATATCAGAGGGAAAAGAGAAGTCCAAGGAAGTTATTTCCCTTGTGATTAGCCTGGAGGAAATCAACTGGTTAAATGATGCCATCCAAAATAGGGAGATATGGACTGATAAATAAGATTTCATTTTTGCCCGTCCTTCCTCTCTGTCGTGGGCTATGAACAGATCTGGGAACTGCAAGATCAATAGCTGAAGGCAACAGATGGAAACCATCCACGGTTTCGGGAGAAAGAGATAAGACTTTCTGCTCCTGTAAAGATTTCCAGTCGGGGAAACCCACCATGGCCGCTCTGCTCTGTAGGGTGGCGGTATGTCAGAATCAAGTCAAGGGCGTGGGTTTGGTTTTTGGTTTTCCTTTCTGTGATATCACCAGGAAAGAGGAACAGGCAGCACACCCCAGAGCGTTGGTCCAGCGTTGACAGCAAGGAAGTGACATTGCAGATTGTGGGCAGGGTGTGGTCAAACCCAAAGGTGAAGTTCAATCTGAGGGCATGGGCACCATCCTGAAGGGCAGACTTGGCAATCCTCAGGTGTCTACAGATACCCACCTCTGTCAGTCTGGGAGGCAAGTGGGGGGTGGGATGGGTGGGCGGTTAATGAACTGAAGAGCTCTCAGGCCATGCCAAGAGGTCAGGGAAGACTACAGATAAGAGAGGAAGTCAGAGCCAGCCCCTGGTTAGAAGAAGAAGTAACAGGAGGACATGAGACTGTTAAGGGCGAAACAACCTGAAGAGACATGAAGTCATCTGGGGAAAGGCAGTTTTACAGGGCCAAGGTCATCTTTTCCTGGCAATGCTATGTTCTGTACGCGGCAGAGAGGAGCTAGTGTCTGTAAGGAAATGTGTGGGTGCTATTTATAGGCCTCCAGGGTCGAAGTTGGTTAAGGAAGGGACAATCACTGCTGATTGTAGACTCACATTCAGAAAGTGGGGCTGTGGGCTCTGTGGGCTCATTAAGTTCAGGTATAGATATGGACTTTGGGTTCCAGTTGGGGAAGAGGTGAAAAATGATCTTAACTCTAAGGGTTTAAGAAATATATTGTAATCATTTGGAGGGGAAAACCCCCCACCAAACTCATAAATGATACATCATCTGTTTTTTTATGGAAATCATTATATTGGGAGCTCATGCAACTCCTATCACGATCGATACATACGTCATTTGTATATAGACCACATTCGCGCATTTGGCTGCCATCATCATTCTCGAAACAGCCTCCTTCTACTTAGACCCCTGGTTCCAGCTCCCCCTATTTCCCCTCCCTCCATGAAACCTTAACAATGTACAAATTGTCATTCTTTTGTCATTGTACACTGTCCAATGTGTCCCTTCACCCACTTCCTTGTTGTGCATACCCCAGATATGTAGATCCCTACAAGAGATTCCCCCTTTCTACTCCACCTTCCCGCCACCCTCACACCACCTGTCTTTATGACAGGTTGACCAGTGGAGCCGCAGGGACTCACAAAACCAAAGCCACAGCCACAGACTCAGAGAGACCCTAGAGAGCAGGAATAGACCTGCCCCTGTGTGTTTCCACGGCTGGTCTTCTTCACAGGAGCAGAAAACTCATCTTTTCTCCCCCATAAAGTGGCAGGTGGTTTTGAACTACAGAGCTTGAGGTTGGCAGCCCAATGAGTAACCCACTTCTCCACTAAGGATCCCAGGGAACAGCTCTGTCTTTCTCTCTTTTTTTTTTGTTTTTTTTTTGGGGGCATCACTGCCCTCTGGTGGTGGGAGTAGAGGCCCAGCCTTTGCCCCTGTAAAGCCACTGCTGGAATTGAACCTCCATCCAAGTGGGCTGCAGTCCCGCGCACAACCACTATGCCATCGGGGCTCAGCCCCCCCCCCCCTTTCTTTCTTTTTTAATAAGTATTTTCAATCTTTAATGTAACAGAGGAGTTACAAAACTTTCACTCATTAATCCAATGAGTTCATTTTATAAGTAATAAAATTATAGTCTACAATTGCAAACCCCTATAGAAGCCCAGGTGCCATAGTGCCTGCGTGCTGGGCTTTTAACCATAGGTCAGCAGTTCAGAACCACGAGTCAGTCACCTAGAGAATGAAAAAAACTTGCTACACACATTCTGGAGACCCTGATTACAGTCTTCATATAGGGTAGCATTCTCATTCCCTCTCTTTAAAAAAAAACACATTGTATTAGGGGCTTGTGCATCTCTCAACCACAATCCATCCATTCATCCATGGTGTCAAGCACATTCGTACATTTGTGGCCATCATCATTCTCAAAACATTTGCTTTTTAACTGAGCCCTTGGTATCAGCTCTTCATTTCCTCCCTCCCTTCTCTACCCTTCCTCACGAATCCTTGATAATTTATAAATTATTATTATTTTGTCATGTCTTACATTGTCCGATGTCTCCTTTGACCCACTTTTCTGTTGTCCATCCCCCAGGGAGAAGATTATATGTAGATCCTTATCATTAGTTTCCCTTTGCTTCCTTACTTTTCCTCCACCCTGCTGATATCGCCACTGTCTCCA
The DNA here is from genome assembly GCA_004026705.1 of Nesogale talazaci. Lineage (NCBI taxonomy): Eukaryota > Metazoa > Chordata > Mammalia > Afrosoricida > Tenrecidae > Nesogale > Nesogale talazaci. The sequence continues at coordinate 132,085 of PVJH01003304.1, forward strand.
CTGGTCCTGAGGAGTTTTATCTGTCCTGGATTCCCTGTGTTTCCAAGGGAACAGCCTATTTCATAGATCTGGTCTGGCATTTACCTGCAGGACAGACTTTGCCCTCATTGACGCTGCCAAAGATAGCTGAGAGACAAGTATAATGGGGAGAGGACTTCACTATTTCCTTACTGTTATAGATCTCTTTTTATAGATAGCCCTCTGTTGTTTTGGCTGCTCATACTTTTCCTTGGATTAGTAGATCAGACCAAGTCCAGTCCGGAGTGGGACCCTGAGACAGCAGAGAGGATCGAGGCTGAAAGGAGACTAAAGTCTGGGCTGAACTGGAGCCATATCTGCATAACAGTTTCCCCGTGGGAAACCCAGGATGGCTAAAAATTGGCTGAGAATAACGGAGGCTGAGATAGCAGGTACTAGAAGTACACGTACAGGTTACTGGATGTTTGATGGGTACACTGTGGCCTGAGCGAGCCTAGTCGGTTCACATTCAAGTTCCTGTTGTTGCTGAGTGTCCTTGAGTTGTTTTTGACTCATCTGGACGACAGAAGGAAGCACTTCCTGGTCCTGTGTTGTTCTCACAGTTGTTCCTCAGTGTGATGCCCGTGTTGCGGCTACTGTGTTAATGCATCTCATTGAGGGCCTTCCTCCTTTGTTGCTGACCCTCTACCCAGCATGATGTCCTTCTCCAGGCACTGGTCTCTCCTGGCAGCAGGCCCAAAGTTTTTAAGATGAAGTCCCTCCCTCCTTGCCTCTAAGGAGCATTCTGGTTGTACTTCTCAGGCAGATTTGTTTTCTGGTTGTTCATGGTACTCTTCAATATTCTTCTCCAGCATTATAAGTCAAACACATTCACTCTTCTTCTACCTTCCTTCCTCAATATCCAACTTTCACCTACATCTGAGGTCCACTGCTAGGATTTAGCTTCTATGGAGGGTTCTAGCTGTACTTTCTCAAGAAAGATTTGTTTATTCTTATGGCAGTCCCTGACACTTTTAATGTTCTTTGCCAACATGATCATTCTGTTATGAGCCCAACAACACTAAAATCCAATGCCCTGGAGTTAAAAATTGTACCCGGGGCCAATTAAATCAGAATCTCGAGGGAGGACCTAGGCATTTTCATTCTCACAGCTCTCCTAGCAATCTGGTGTCCAGCCACAGCTGAAAATGTTGAGTATATTTGTCCTAGCATTAGTATACAATTATCTTATTAGCCATCATGATTTTTCTTTCAAAGAAAACAGAAACCTTCATGCAGTCAGGAATTTTGTTCTCTAATATTCCTTCATTTTAAACAAGGTTTCAAAAGTCTCTTTGAGTTGATATTCCTGTCTAATGTTTCCAGTTTCTTCCATTCCGTGTTTTTAAATCCTGGTTCATATCAAAACTTGAGTGAATTTAAAACATCTCCTCTTTGAATTCCACAACACGGAGCCATGGAAGACTCATCATGAGAAAGGACACCTGTGCTCCATTCCTCACAAGTGGAAGTCCTTGGGTCCAATAAGAGACAGCCTTTACCAGTTCTCTCCATCTAAGAGGGAAGCTTCTCTTTGGGAAATGTGAAGTTTGAGGAGGAGTGAGATTGAATGATATCCCAGCCAATTCTTTTGTATATAGTTAATTCTCTCGTGATAATGAGTAACATTGATTGTGCTCTGATTCTTCTCAATAGAGTAGATACTTAGAAGGGGAGGGGAGTTTCTATATATTTCTATAATACTTTTCCTATAATATTTTCTTTAATTAATTTTTGGTGGAAGAATTAAGATCCCAAAGAGCAACATATCAAACGTGCTTTTCTTATGTAAGAGGGCTTCAAAAAGCTTGTGGGAAAATGTCATTATCTTTCAATCCCATTTCCCCAGGAGCTTTTTGAAGCCCTCTCATATCTGCTGCAGCTCTTCATCCTTCTTGGTCAACTGTCAGAAATAAACACTTGTGGGGTGAAAGATGGAAAGCCCATCAATTATTTCAGCTAAACAGCCACAATTCTTGGAAACGCTGGGCATACACATCCTGTTGAAACACTCAGGAAATACCCATTACATGGAAGACAGCCAGACACCCGCTTACGTCAGAATCGTTTCCACATCCCATTCTGATGCCCAGCAAGGACTTCATGGGTGTAGCAGGGTGTGCATTTCATGTCCTCAGTATCTTCCCTTTCAACAGACTCATGAGAACGCGGTCATTGCCCAGCTAGTACACAAGAGAGGATGGAATGCTTGTCTGCTGCTCAGAAGGGAATGACCAGCGGAGTCCTTACTCACTGAGCCCCAAAGAGCAGGCATCCGCACGGTTAGAAGCAGCTGCTTTGTGACATGACATGGCAGATAGAAACGTTTTCTTTTCTGCCAGATGAACCCACAAGGAAGCCGCCTGGCTTCACTCTTCAGGTCAGAGAATTATTGGAAATGACAAAATGTTTGCTTGGCAAGATAATTTATGCCCCTTCCTTCCTTCTTCCTTTTTTGGGTCATTTTGCCCCTTTAACTCTTTTATAATAAATTAGGTAAGGGGCTACATTTCAGATCATCGACTTTGTATCCAACAGTTTAAACTACTAGTCAATTCCTCTAATAGCTTACCTTTCACCCACCTTGGATTTCTTTTCGCCCTCTTGGGGACTGCTCCCTTCCATTCCACTCAAGATGACACGAGGCACAGTCTAGACCAGGCATCCTCAAACTATGGCCCGTGGGCCACGTGTGTCCCGCCAAGGACATTTATCCAGTCGCCGGGTGTTTTTGCAGGTGCTGCCTGTCCTGCTTAGCAACCGACTCATCCCGGGTCCTTACAGTGAATTTGTTATAGTTGGGTTTTTTTTTTTAATTCTAGTCTGGCCCTCCAACAGGGCCAGTGAACTGGCCCCCTGTTTAAAAAGTTTGAGGACCCCTGGTTTAGACCATTGCTTTATCTTTCCTCCTTTGCCCTCTTAGGAGTGGATTACAAGTTTGAAGCTACCAGCCACTCTGTAGGAGAAAGATAAGGCTTTCAACTCCCACAAAGAGTTACAGCCTCAGAAATCCACAGGGGCACTTCTGTCCTGACCTAAAGGGTCACAGTTGATTTGACGGCAGTAATTTTTTTGTTTCTGCCCTTGGCAGTCTGTAAAGCCTGTTCCCTTTAAATGCCTCTGACTTGGCAGTATGAAGAAGACACGGTTTTTAAAAAAAGACTCACAGGGTTTTTCCTTCTCCATTGTTTTCTATACAAGCACAATGAAGAATATTGGGAAACTTGCGTATGTGCTTGTCAATATGTGTGGAAGATAAATAATATACTTCATAGTGACAAAATAAACGAAAGATGTATACCTTCTGGTTTCACTGTTTGTTTTTCTTGGTCTGGGATTATTTAAGTCATTTGAATTTTCCATGGGAAATCACAGACCCAAACTTGGAGTGTTCATGGTGAAAAAATTGCTGTAAGGTCATTGAAATGACTAGGTAACTCAAAGCAATTGCAAGCAGATATAAAGCATCTTGCAGGCACCACACACAACATGGCAGGGTGCCAGGGGGTAAAAGGGAAATAAGACCCAAAGCCAGGTGATGTCAGTGGTGAATGTTGTTGAGAAAGGCCAAGTCCTGTTCCTTCTTCTTCATGTCAGTCACAACCCCTGTTGATTCCCATTTTCATTGCGAGTATCTGTGGTAAGTTCTGGTAGTCTTAAGACTGGATTGCTATAATCATTCTCTCTCTCTCTCTCTCTCTCTCTCTCTCTCTCTCTCTCTCTCACACACACACACACACACACACACACACTTGACTCTTTACCGTTGAGTAAATTTTGACCTTTAATGACCCTACAGGGCAAAGTAGAACTGTCCCTGTGAGTTTCTGAGACCATAAATCTTTACCAGACTAGGAAGCCTCATCAATATCCATTAGAGCAGCTGCTGGAGTTGAGCTGTTGACTCTGTGGTTGGCAGCCCAATGCAAAATCTCCTACTCCACCAGGGCTTCTAGTCAATGCCCAAGGACCTGCTTTCCCTGAGCTTCCCTTTTATCTAGTCAGCTAGATTAAATCGACATAGTACACATTCACATATATTACACATTGTAATCGTGACGTTGGGACAGACTAACATATCAAAACTGACAAATGACAGTCTATACTCAAAAAATCACCAGCAACTCCCACCTCCTTATCCTTCTCTAAGCTCTCCTCCATGTTCCAATCTTCCTCTGCAGCCCTTCAATCTAGCCAAGGTCAAAGTTTACTTTGTACATTCTCAATTTTGCTTTTTGGTGACTGATTATGAAGGCAATCTTCTTTCTGACACATCTAAATCTAGTGTGTCTCACAGGAATTACTAGAGGTCTTTATGAAACCTTCATAAGACCTTTATGAAGGTCTTCATTAAGCTTCCATCATGCCCAAGAAAGCCCACAATGAAATATCCCTCATGTGATTTCTTTGAAACCTATTATCTATACTGATAATTGAATTTTGGCATTTACTTCTTTGTAATCACACACAGATTATTAAAGATTACCTTTCATCTAGAGCAGGGCCATGTCTTACACCTCTTTGTGTTCCTCACATTTCCTTTACATAGGGTCTTGTGCATAGTCAGTTGAGGCCACATTGATCCCAACTCAAGGGAACCCCATGTATGACAGTGTAGAACTGTGCTCCAAAGGAATTTTTTTTTCAGAAGCAGGTTTGCCAGGCCTTTCTTCTGTGTTACTTCTGGGCAGACTCAAACCTCAAATCTTTCAGTTCACAGCTGAGCCGGCTAACTATTGGCAGCACTAGGGATTCCTGTATATCTAGTCTTTGAGTTGAACTCTCTTGGAGTTATATTTGAACTTTATTTCTTTTTAGTTTTTTTTTGTCTTGTTTTTTAGGCATCACTGTCCTCTGGTGGTGGGAGTAGGAGGCCCAGCCTTTGCTCCTATGAGCTGGAATTGAACCTCTATCCCAGTGGGCTGCAGTCCCGCGCACAACCACTACACCACCAGGGCTCAGTTGAACTCTATTTTTTAAACTCAGCAAACAGTATGATGTAGGAACTTTGGTGGTATGGTTGCTCAGTACCAGGTCACAGTTCCAATCCATTAGCCCCTCTGGCTGACTGTTCCCATAAGGATTTATAGTTTTGGAAACCCTAAAGAACAGTCCTACCCCATCCTGTAGGGTCGCTTGATGGCAGTGGGCTTGAGCTTGGGCATCATGCATACAAAGGGATGCCCAGAACTCATCATCTCTTTTCTTGTGTTGATCCTGCATATAGGGCCATAGGAGGAAAAACTGGAAAGTGAGGAAATTCATTCTGCGAGAAGATCCTGCATACCTGCACTACTACGACCCTGCTGGGGTGAGCATCTCTGGTTGATGAAGTCATTCAGCTAGACGTAACCATGGCACTGACTCACTGGGCTATGCATTCTTCTTTCTGTCCTGTTGACATCCCTTTTTTCTCCCTCCACTGCCCTGCTTCCTCATACTCCCTTCTCTGTTCTTTCCTGCTCAATTCTCACTGCAGTGAGCTGAGATCTTGGGGCTTCAAGGCCAACATTTGATCAGGTTTGAAAGAAGGCGTCACTGTACTGAGATTTCTTTAGATAACACAATCACTTTGATTTGTACGCCCATCGTATATTCCAAGGAACTATATCAACTGGCCACTTCTTTTTAGTTTTAATGTGGGAAAAAGTTATCAATTCTTCCCTCAGGTCAATGTTCCCTCAGGAGAACATTGTTGAAGTCTACCATCTGGGCTTTGATTATGTAGAAGCAGGGTTTTACTTCACAAAATAAAACAACTCTCTAAAGATGACACTGTCAGAGTTGGGTCCTTGGACTTTGCTTAAAGTACAGGACTCTTGGGCTTCTTCCTGCAAGGACTGCCCTTGCAGCTCAGTTGGGTGGGGCTGAAGAGCTCTGGATGTATGCAGGTCTTTTTTATGGGACAGTGAGATGTAGGAACCCCAGCGTCTCCACCTTCCCTACCATTGCCTTCAGCTCCGAAGACCAGATTGATTCGGGTTTTCTCATCTTACACCCTTATGCCCACAAACATGGAAGGTGGATGGCTCAGGGTCTGGAAGAAGCACAGAGCTAGAGCAGATGTCCTTGAACGTCCTTCTGCCCTTACTTATTCTGAGGAACCTGAGTTATAGCGCAGTGACTCCGTGGGCCTTGTGCACCAACAGGATGAGCTATATCCATGCAGTGAACACAATAGAAACATGAGAACAACCTTCTCTTTCCTAGGGGGAAGACCCTCTGGGAGCGATTCACTTGAGAGGCTGTGTGGTGACTTCCGTGGAGAGCAACTCAGATGGTAAGAATACACTTTGATGGGAGAGGAGTTATCTACTCTCTTTGGTACATGGGTATCCTGAGCCAAGAGCAGTCCATCAGATATTGATGTAAACAACTTTACTCCTGGAAAATTGAGGACAGACCCGAAGCTGCTTTCTCCCAATGTTTGACTCCCCAGACCTTTAGGAGTTGAATGTGTGGATGTCTTGAGTAGATCCGTGTGCAAGACTGAGGGCGAACCATCAGAAGGTGCTTAAATGCTGACCTTCTTATTTTCCGACTTTTCTATCACAGCCCCTGTGGTCCTGAAGGGGCGGAGGATGGGAAAGGCAGAGTGGGGTGAGGCTTCTTTTACAAGCCTCGGGCCAGGAAAGCTCCCAGGACAAAGGGATCTTGTGTGCAGTGAGGCAGTCTGCTGAGTGGAAACGAGCACCTGCGTTGGACTTGCGTCGATGCTGGTAAATTAGCTGCACAATGTTGGGCAACTCACTTGACTTCCCAGATCTTCGTCCTTTCTTTAAAAATGAGTGGGTTGGACAGGAAGACCCCTGGGTCCCTTTCAGAACAGAAGTCTATGATTTGGTGCAGGAAATAATCATGCTCGTGGAGATAGACTTTTCAAATACTGGTGACAAGGGGGTGCTTCTGGGAAGATGTAGTCTTCCAGACCCTGGTTTTGTTCTATTACGTGAGGGATAGTGTTCCCCTGGCTCACATGGAAAACACTGTCACTGCAAAAGCCTTGAGTTTCACTCTCTTTGACTGTGCTTATTCCCTTTTCCTATAGGAAAGGGTGTTTTGGGAAAGGGAGCATGCCCTCTTTAATTTGAAATGAATGAGTATTTAAATCTTATCACAGTCTTGGCAAGCATGATGCCTTTTATATTTCAGTCGATATGATCTTAGCCCTTAAGAAACAATTCTGGCTATCCTGACAGTACTAGTGGTGGAGCTATGGACCCTCTTGTTTATAATAAATTAGGATTGGCTCTTGCTTTTGGTTAGTAGTGAAAGAAGGGTGTTAGTTTATCAAACATTGGATCTGAATATCAAATGATTCACAGTTTTGGGGATGACATATTCAAGAAGAATGGCATTGAGTTTATTATAAAAAGGGCATGTTAAGGCCTCTCTTGAAGTACAATTCTGTCTGTGATAGGATTATATCTATCCAAATTCAAGAAAATCCAATCAATACAATAGTATTCAAATTTATACAACAATCACTAAATCAATGATGCAAAAGTTGAAGAGTTCTACCAATGTCTTCAGTCTGAAATCAAACATGCAGTCAAGATGCATTGATAATCATGGGTGATTAGAATGCAAAAGCTTGAAACAAAAAGGAAGGAACGGTAGTTGGAAAACATGGTGTTGGTGAGAGAGATGACACTGGAGATTGCATGATAGAATTTTACAAGACCAATGAATTGTTCATAGCAAATCTCTTTTTTCAACAACATGAGCAGGGGCTATACATGTGATCATCTCCAGATGGAACTGACAGAAATTTAATGAACTACACCTGTGGGAAGAGACACTCGAGAAGTTCAATATCGGCAGCTAAAACCAGGCCAGGGGCTGACTGTGGAACAGACTATCAATTGCTCATAAGTAAATTTAGGTTGAAGTTTAAGAAATTGAAAAAAGTTCACAAGAGCCAATATACAACCTGGAATATATCCCCCTCCCCAAATATCAGCAACATCTCAAGAACAGGTTTGACGCATCGAACACTAATGACAGAAGATCCGATGAGCTGTGGGATGACATCAAGAACATCATACATAAAGAAAGCAAAAGGTTATTAAAAAAAAGAAAAGATCAAAGTGGATGTCAGAAGAGACTCTAAACCTTGTTATTAATTGTAGAGTAGCTAAGGCACATGAAAGAAATGTCAAAGGACCCTTGAGAAGCTTACACAGAAACAATGTACTCAAAAGAACTAGTTGCTATTCAGCCATTTCAAGAGGTAACATTTAGGCAAGAATCAATGATACTGAAGGAAGAAACTCAAGCTGCCTCGAAAGCAATAGCCAACAACAATTAGCCAGGAATTGATGAACAACCAAATGAACTGTTTCAACAAATTGATGAACATTGGAAGCCCTCACTTGTTTGTGCCAAGAAATTTGGATGACAAGTCACTAGAAGAGATCCATATTTGTAACCATCCCATTGAAAGGTGACCCAGTAGAATGTGCAAATTATAGAACGGCACTGCCGATACCACCTGCATGTACTATTTTCCTGAAGATCATCCAACAACAGTGGCAACAGTCCATGACAGAGAGCTGCCAGATGTTCAGGCTTCAATCAGAAGAGGCCATGGAACAAGGAATATTGCTGCTTGTGTCAGATGGATCTTGGCTGAAAGCAGATCATACCTGAAAGAGGTTTACTTGTGCTTTATTAACTCTGCAAAGGCATTCAACTGTGTTGATCATAACAAATGATGCATAGTCTTGGGGAAGAACAGAAATCCCAGAACACTTAATTGTGCTCATAAAGAAAGTTGTGCACCAGGATTGTATCATCTCGTCCTACTCATTCAATCCGTATGCAGAGCAAACAGAGAAGTTGGATTATATTAAGAAGAAGGTGGCATCAGGATTGGAGGAAGGCTTAGTAACCCGTGGTAGGCAGGTGACACAATCTTGCTTGCTGCAGCCGTGAAGGATGTGCATGAAGCACTTGCTGCTGAAAAGCAGGATTGCGGTCTTCAGTATGGATGGCAGCTCAATGGAAAGAAGACCAGAATCCTCATAACAGGATCATTACGTGGAGGGAAAAAATGCACATTGTGAAGGATTTCATCTAGGGGAGATAGATTAACCATCAGTGCTGATGGACGCAGCAGCCAAGAAATGAAATAACACATTGCCTTAGGTGAGTCTGCTGCAGAAGACCTCCTTTACCCAGTCGAGATATTTTCACATGCCTCTCCCGGCATGGGAAATGTGAACATTTAAACAGGATGACTGAAGAAGAACCTCTGCATTTGAGTCATGGTGCTGGCAAAGAGTTTGGAAAATACCAAGGATTGCCAAAAGAACAAATGAAGCTGTTTTGGAGGACGTACAGCCAGAATGCTCCATCATGGCAAGGATGGTGAGGCCTCATCTCATGTGCTTTGGACATGGTGTCGGGACAGGCCAGTCCCTGGAGAAGGTCACTATGCTTTGTGAAGTGGAGGGGCAGCCAAAAAAAAAAAAAGTCAGCCCTCAACAAGATGAACGGACGCAGTGGGTACGGTTAGGATGGATGATGCAGGACTGGGTAGGTGCACTCTGTGTTGGGACTGACTCAATGGTACCTCACAGTCAACACAATATCTACCTACATATTTATACCAAAAATATATTTCTATACTTATACTTACCTGGCAGGGGAGATACTGTGATCACGAAGATGGTTTTCCCAGGGCGAGGCTTATCCATTGCACTCCAGATGTGCTGACCCCTGCGATTTCCCCAAATGTGGGAAACTCGACTGCATAATTTGTGGTAGAGGGGGACTGCGTTTGTATTCTCCCCTGTCAAATAAAATAAAATATACTTATATGGTAGTTATATAACTATGTTTGTGTAACTATCATATAAGTATATACATTTATACTTAAATATATGTGTACTTTCAAGAAATCAAGTAAAACCCTCAAAGAGAAATATTTTCTTTTTGTGGATATCGTTTCTATAGATATACTGTGATATTCACCTAAATTCCTAATGTGAAACTAGACTATATACATATACTACACTGTATCCTATATATAATAAATAGGATCAGACAATGTCGGTTCCTATGAAAACCACCGTTTCCACCCCTATTATATTCTTCTTCCTTTTATCTAAATGCAATACACATGCAGAAAGCAGTGCATGCTATGACACTTGTCTTCACCAGGTGAATCCTTCTGTCCAGCCAGGAATGTGTCCAGTACTGAAACGCTGCTCTGGAAAACTACGTGTTAGATTTCCTTAGCGCTCTGAAAACACAAGGAATTCGTGATCTGCAGGGGGAGGGAGGAGAGAAGACCTCGCGGGTGCCTTGGGGAGTCTACCTTTCCTTGTCTCTCCCACCAGGCAGGAAGAACGAGGAGGAGAACCTTTTTGAGATCATCACGGCTGACGAGGTGCACTATTTCTTGCAAGCAGCCACCCCCAAGGAGCGCACCGACTGGATCAAGGCCATCCAGGTGGTCTCCCGGACTGGGAAGTGAGAGCTGCGGGAAGCTTCTCCTCACCCTGCTGCGGGAACCCCCCCACCGCAGGGACGCGTGGGCCAGCAGCTGTCTTCTCCGGTGATAAGTCAACGAGAAAGGGTCTGGGGTGGGAAGCCAGCTTCCGCGAGGGATTCGGAATGTAATTAACCACGTGCTTGATGCTCACCTGCGCAGCCTTGCTCACTTGTGACCCTTCCTGGGCACCCCTCACCCTCACAGACACAACCAGCTGGGTGGGCAACTCAGGAACCTCTTTTGAAAAGGAATCAGTGGCACTAAGAGATCTCTGAGGTTTCTCTTACTTAAGACAAACAACTTCCCTGCTCCGTGGTTCTGGTCCCTGGAGGTTAAAGTGCCTTCAGTTGTCCTGTGAGGTCCTTCCTGGGCTGTGCAGTTGACCTTCAGCTGTCTCCCAATGGGCCGGCATTTTCAGAGTTGTCACAGTGTGGATAGTTTAACTGCCTTTTTAACTTCGCAACAGAGTCTGTAACGTAGCCCTTGCTCCAAACCAGGCCAGCCTCTACTGACTACTTCCTTCTTAAGCAAACGCTGCGCCTCTGAATTAAGAGTATTGGGCAGAAACCTCCTTTGTTCTCTTTAGAACCTCTGCTACCCACGCTCAAGTCACTCAAGAACACTCTTCTTGCCTCATCCTACGGAGAAGCTTGCTGAGAGCCAGCGCTCACGTGGCAGCTTTTACGTTTAAGATTTTAGTCACTTACTTTTTTTTTGTTTTTTGAGAAAAAGCACCACAGCAGCCAGGAGTAGCTAGGGTCCTCCTTGTCCCTGTCTGGACACCACTGAGGGCGCTGGGCAGAATGTCCTTTAGGATCACTTCTCTGTTGTTTAGTCACACTGAGAGAAAGGACCCCCAAACTGGCATCATTCCATTTTATTCCAGTGCCTAAGGGCTGGGGGAGGGCGGGGAGCCAGATGGATTTCTCCATGGAAAGAAGTGGTTCCAAACCCCACAGGGTGAAGGGTCGGGCCGTAGGCCAGCTGGCGGAATGCTGAGCCTACACTAAGACAGTGTGGAAAGGCCCATACTCCAGACAGAGCTCAGGGAGGTGGCTGTCAGCCATGGCACGTGCCCCACTGTCCAGGGAAGCAACTTGGGGGTCTGTGCCTGAGCCTCCCAACCCCAGCTGTATGGCTCTTCCTTGGGGCTGAGCCAGAATGATCTGACCTTGATTCAAGGATCTGTGTCCAGTTTTCCACTGCTCATGAGCCTCCTTCAAAACCAAGAAGGCTCACAATCAGAGAACCAGCCATATGGCTGGAGGCATCACATGCTTTCAACTCTCGGTTTCAAGGGTCAGGCCTCAGTGAGACAAAACAAGTCAACCTATGGCCAGTGAGTGAGTCAACCCCAGCTCTCAGTGACCCAGGCAATCATACTGCGCTCCAAGGGCTTTCAAGGCCGTGATCTTCTGGGCTTGTTTATCAGACTCCTCTCAGTGGACTGGAACCTCCAACCTTGCCGTTAGTAACCATTGAATCACCCAGGGAGAAAGTTCATCTTAACTTTGTTGGCTCCTCTCCGTCCTTGGCCCTGTTCCACTCAGCATTCCTTGGTTACTCTTACTCGCAGCTTGTTTTCACCTGAACCACCTTCCCCTGACCCCTCCTGATTCTTTAGTAAACCACCTTCTTGCAACACACACAGTATCCCTCTACATCCAGTGTTAGTATTTATTATATGGAGTTGACTTTATGTTTTGAAATAAACTTGGCTGTTCGGGGCATCTGCTGATTGAGAACTCTGATGTGTTGTCTCCCATTAATGTCTCACCTTTTTTTTTTTTTTAACAACTCACTTTCACTTCCTGAGAATACTCACACCTCTTCTCTCTCAAAGCATCCGGCTGACTGGATGTTATATGTACTTTTTAAATAACCAAGTTGATTTATTCTAGGGCAACTTAAAATAGGGGCAAATAAGACGAGGGCTCAAGGAGTGTTTGGGAAGGAGGAAGGAAGCATTCGAAGACACAGAGGAAGAAAATGTCCTCCCTTATCCTGTGACTGATGCTACGTCAGAAAAATAGACATTCAATTTGAAAAGTCTCAACATTGTACTGGGGAACAATTACAGCAATAACAAGAACAAGATGTGCACAGAAGGAGGCATTCCTCCACCTTCAAGTTAGAACCTTTCAGAGGTAAAGAACACAGTGACAATTTCAGGAGCGACGGGAACGCACACCCACACACAGTGGCCAAAGTTCTCTCTTCAGAGGGCTGCTCTCAAAAGCAGGGCAAGGAAGTCGCTGTCAGGCAAAGAAGCGGCTATTTCTCAGTCCCCTTTGCTCAGAGTCCCAAAGCTAAGCAAAGGATTCACCTCATTGCTGTTGGCTTCTGGGTAAAGCCTGGGGTATAGGCACAAGCCTCCCTGTGGCTGCCATACCCACTTGAGGGGGATAAGACAGCAGCAAAATGTCATTGTTGAAGGTTTCAGGTTCCTTTTTGTACTTTGCTTTCAGTAAGGGCATTTGAAGTATGAGGGGAAAAGGGAAGGGATAGGGAAAGAAAGTTCTGAGAAAGGTAATTTATTTTGTTAAAATAAAGGAAGGACAGAAGGTAGGAAAGAAGGAAGGCAGGAAGGAAGGAAGGAACTTGATTCAAATCATAGCCCTCAGTGGTTTGGGCCCCAGTTCAAGGGGAAGGGAGGGAGAATGTTAAAGTCCCTGGGGGTGAGAGAGAGGCTGGGAAGAATCAGGTTTTATTATCCCAGATTTGTGGTTTTCTATCATTTGAGTTACAGGAAGATCAAGGGGAAGTGGCACCACCGTGGGATGCCATTGATCAGAAGATGGACCACATCTGTCCTTCATCATCCTTTGTGGGGAAATGTGTGTTCAACTCTCTTTCAGGAGTGACAAAATTCAGACCAGTCACAGAAAAGGGTGGAAGAG